>JAGFPH010006130.1:0-10568 GCA_018207615.1 Philaenus spumarius | reverse complement strand
AGCTATTCGGGAGTTAACTCTCAACAATATAGCAGATAAAACAGCTGATCGGATCAAAAGTTTAGCAACAAAATTTTTGTTTAATACATTTGCATTTATTACCAACTTAGCAAATTTAGAATCAGTTTATTACTCTTTACAATCAACAGCTTCTCTGTGGTCCGATTAACAAAGTAAAAGCAAACACCAAAACAATTAACGAAAATGCTTACTGTATTATAATTAAATTCAAACATCTGCTGTTACATATTGCAAATAAAACAGCTGGTTTGGATGAAAAAAAATTAGGTTAATCCTAAACGAACCAAAACACGTTTGTTTGAAACCAATATGGCAGATTTAAAATCAGGTAATTCTCCATTAACAGAGTATGTAATAATCTCTTTGCATTTGCTTTGCCATTTGTCGCCGCCGGGGTTGGAAAACGAAGCGAGGGCAATGCCCTCTAGTTTTAAAGGCATTGCCGAGTAAAGGTCGTATCAATGATCAGAATAAACTAACTCGATGCCAGTTTGACCATCGCAATGCGATTACTCTGGTCGATCCATTAGTGACAGAGTTGAAGGAAACTATACAAACACCCATCTAAAGTATAACTCAATGTTCTAGCCTGCATTGATTGAGAATTTACTGCTTTGAATGGTTCACTGTAACTTTGGGGTTAACTAAGTTACACAAATAAATCCATACTTATTACACTTAGACTTTATAGCACTTAATATATACTATTACAGGGCTTTGCCCCCTGCTCGCTTCGCTCACCAACCCACAACACTGCGACTCACGGCGAAATTTGGTACACTTGTAACATCGTAACAAACAAAATGCTTATACCAAATTTAAACTCAATATGTTATCCATTTCTGGAGTTAAAGCTTTTATAAAAAAAATTAACTGGGTGTGCTTAAGACCACACGTTGGAAGTGATAACTTCTATGACTACGGGGATTTTTAACTCGGTAAAAGTGTACAATTATAAGGATTATAAAACTGTAGGCCTATTTGTTCAAATTTTTTATTTATATCCGTTATTATATATTTAAAGAAAGGTAAAAATATTATCTTTTAGTTACCTTTTATTTCATATTGATAGATCAAATGATTTAGAAGTTGTTAATATTACAGTAAAGAAATTAATAATCAAATATGTTATACAAAGATGTACGAATGTTTGCGAAGTTAAACAGTAGGTATCCTTCTTTAAATTTGTATAAACGAATATATTGATGATCAAAGGTTAGTTTTATATACAGTTTATAACCCCAAAGCAAATCTTATAACGTGTAGAAGCCCATATAACTTATGATAACTTATAGTTATAGAAGCCTACATTAGTTGTATAACTAATATATAAGAAAATTAACATCACAAGAAATTTTAATGGTTGAAGTTGTAAACATAACCCCAAAATATAATCTACGCTGGGTTTTGTTTAAGAATTACAGATGATGGGCGAAATCAGCTGTTATATTATATTAACTAATTCTTATGTGTTAATTTGATTGCTATGCTAATAAATGTAAATAATGTATTAATAATATTCCCTCTCCACGATCTGACTTGTGTCTAAACAAAAGCGTGACGCGAGATCTCGCGAGAAATCTGGCGTGATGCGAGATCTCGCGGGAAATCTGGCGTGATGCAAGATCTCGCGAGAAATCTGGCGTGACGCGAGATTTCGAAAACATAGCCAAGTCGAAAGTGCCCAACGGGCCAATAGAAGTTATCACTTCAAAAAGAACGTATGGCGGATTGCGACTAAACTGAGCCAAATTCGAAAACAAGTTACTTAAAATTATTTTTAAATTTATTTCAATGTATACAATGCAATCCTGTATAGCGCTCTAAGGTTTTTTGTGACAACCTGCATAGTATTAAGACGTACCGCTCGAACCTTTTCAAGCTCAAATTGAAACTACATACTTCAACAAGGTTTGTAGAAAACTATACTTTGCTGACATAAAATATAGTACCTGGGCGACCGAGCATTGCTCAGTAATTATTTTTGTAGGAAAATGTATGTAAATACGAATCGCATACTGAATAAATATGAATATTTTTCGATCTTACGTACATATGAACTGTTTATTGAAATAAAAAAATGAAAATACGAGTGTAATTAGTTCTAACATTTTATTAGAATTATTTTTGCAGGTATAAAACCTAGCGCATTCGAATCTTGACGTCGAAAAACCTCTGTAGGTACATGTAGGTTATGTAACCTATCCAACCTATCCAACGAATAGGCCATATTTGATATTGCTTATGTATTTCAGAAATAACAAACATATAATCACTAGATAATTTGTATTACCTTTATAGAAATGCAAAGAATGCAGAAATTGGTGGAAAGGGTTTCAGAACGGTTAATAAAAGCACAAAAATTACGTTTTAGTAACGTTTGGCGTTCGAATAAAGAAATAGGTTGAAAATTACACCACCTGACACATTGTTAATGATTTATGTTCGTTAAATCTTACCTTATTAAACGAGCAATTCTTGTATATTTTCTATTCGCCTATACTTAGTGACTTCAAAGGTGGTATATTTATTTATTTTTTTTGTCTAGTAGCTTACATGCTTTCTACCTGGCCCCAGCTTTAAAGCTGATGTGGCCGTTAACAATAACAAACTATACTTTTCACAATACGTAATAGCCTAATGGTTACTTAATTCAAAACAAACATGCCAACAGCAAATACAAATAGAACTGAACTCGGTCTTTAACTGATATTGTTTGTTATCTAATACTAAAAACACTAAACTAAACTTGTACCTCCTGCCACAGAACCGACTGATAATAGGCCTACTTTCTACTAAATAAATATATCATAAACTTATTTACAATAATCCTAAAGACTTGTTTTCTTTTTGCGACACACTGCCCAACAAAAAAATATGTTTTACATTTATCTTTCTATTTTATAAAGATAGATATTTTATACAAAAATACATATATATAAAAAACTCACATAAAAAATTTTACCTAAACCATTCTCTCTCTTTATTTATATCTCTCAATCACTCACTTTCCATTCATACCTCATTGTTCAGTCTGTTCTGTGGCTCCAAGTCGTCCCAAGTTGTCCGGGGGATTATTGCCAGCAATTGCTTTTTTCCACATTCTCTTAATTTTTAGGCACACCGTAGCAGTTTTGTCCAAATATACCTGTTCTAAGTTTATTATGCAGCAGAGCACGCTCTGTCCTATTCCCTCTGTAAATTCCCGAGTCTTCGGACACGTCATAATTAAATGTATTGCCGATACTTCTTCCCCGCAAAGAGCACATCGCCCTCTATCCACGTTGTCACCCGCCCATAATTGCCATAAACCTAGTCGAAACCATGCCAAAGCCATTATCTTGTCCCTTCTGTCCAGTATATGTAAAAGAAGTTGTCCCTTCTGTCCAAGGTGGTATATAAAAGAAGTTCAGAGTTTAAATTTTATGAGCATTTTTCCGAGTTTATGCGCATTTTTGCAGACATAAGACCTAGCGCATTCGATTCCTGACGTCGGAAACTCCCTATATGCAAAGTTTCATCAAAATCGTTAGAGCCCTTAGCGAGATCCCCGAAATAAATTTATAAACAAATATACAAGAATTGCTCGTTTAGTAAGATAAGATTTTAATTTAAGGGTCGTTTAAATTTGGAGTCTCATTTGTATGCATTCCTTTTGTAATAAGATTGTACATATAGTACACCGTCTCGTGGTCTATTTACCCACTTTGTAAAGGCTACCGTGGTTTCGAAACTCTATGTTTCCATTATCAGGATGTACAAACACAGTCAAATCACTTAATCGAGGTTATCACATAAGTTAAAACAATTAAAAAACACACAACACACAAACGTTAGTAGCACGTAGATGTCACTTACGATTGAGCAAATCAGTCTAGATTTGCCCTTTACCGGTATCGCACGCGATATTTTGGCCAAAGTAACATGTAAGAGTTACAACGCTTGTGTGTTGTGTGTTTTTTAATTGTTTTAACTTATGCGACGACCTCGATTAAGTGATTTAACTGTTTTTGCAGGGCCTGATGATAAAACATAGAGTTTCGAAACCGCGGTAGCCTGTAGAAGATCACGAGAAATAGCGCGTAAATAGATCACGATACGGTGTACTAAGAGTACAATCTTCTTATATTATTTGGTCCGGTGGCTATAATACATTAATGACATTCCTGTTGCGTTTATAGAACTTATAGGCCCGTATTACATACACTGTAAAATATTTTATAAAAGTTCTTTGACAAAGATCTTTGATAGTGTAATGTACCATCTTTTATAATATATTTCTTTTATAACATTTCTTTTATAAAATTTAAGAGATTGGCATTACCTTTTATAAAATGTTAGATACATTTTTACATTTTAGTACAAATCCAAAATGTTTTATAATAGATGTTTCAAATCTTTTATAATAGATGGATACCATCTTTTATACAACTTATTTTATAAAATATTTTACAGTGTAATACGGGCCTAACACTAGACTAGATAAAGTGTCACAAATTAGATAAATTCCTGCAAAAACTGGAAATGTAAATATTGTTTGCTTTACGTGTTTATTGTTAAGTAAGAGTTTATAATTTATTATTTTAAATCACTAGTAAGGGTGAATAACACGCTTAAAGGTAGTAAATCCACTTGACTACTTTGCGATAAATTGTTATGAACTTGAGGATTTAGCCAATCAGTGGTTATAGAGTTCAAAGTCTGTTTACACTTCGACCACTTCGATTGTCGTTTATAAAAAGTGTTCTTTGTCGATGTAACGAACCAAGTACTACAGATTGTATAGCCTTCGTCAGTTATATATCGAAATAGCTGTTTCAGTTCGACTTACAAATTTATTGGAAACCTTCATTTTTGCAAGGGATTTTTTTTGTAGGGCAAATTATTCTGGATCAGACGAAAAGTGAAACGCTTCCCCTTCTCCGACTTCCAAAAAGGAAAGGAAGGGAGTAGGAGAATCGTTTCTACTCTCTCTGTCAAATGCGTCATACGCACTCTCACGCATGAGCAGTGCTAACTGTGTATATACGTAGCATTTTCTCTAGCCATGGTATAGATAAAATCATATAGGATGGCGCGTAGGGCGGGTAGTGGGAGTGAGACAGAGTACCTATCCCACCACACTTCCCCTCCTGAGTTTAGGCGGGGCATTGTACAGTCAACCCTAGTTATGTTGGCTTATTTAATTTATGATATCGAGACATTTTAATTAAAACATGTACTAAACACGCTTAAAATACGATTTAAATTAAAGGCTATTTTATTACTTATAAAGTAGTTTATTATAAATTTACTATAGATATAAGTAAATAGAAAAATAGTATATTTACATTACATTAAATAATTTACTGTCCAACTCTTCAAGTAGTTTCTTATGAATTTAGTATAGATATAAAAAAAGAAGAAAAAAACAATATATTTACATTACATTAAATAATTAACTGTCCCGCTCTTTAATTCAGTTAATTATTATAAATTAACTACATAGATATAAGAAAAAGAAAAAACAATATCTTTACATTAGACTATTACCTGATAATATTGGTTGCGCTTATTTGCAAGCGATTTGTGGTCAAACCAAACATCTGACTGAAAAATGTTTGAAATAAAATATCTAGATCAACTAATTTTCTACAACTTTGCCGCTGGAAGTTTCTTTCTACCCTAAAAATAAAAAAAGTTTACGCTTTACTACTTTTTCTTGTCCCGATTTATTGTTATTGTTATTGTTAACAAGTATTTGTTATTGTATAAATTCCGAACATTTACGAAACTGGAAGATATTTATACTGTTAGTTGCAACATATCACGCAGATTACAAATATATAAAATTTGTCCTGTTTAAATAATCCTGGTACTGTGCAGAAGCTTGTAATTGAAAGCGCGTCCAATGCTAAAAATTGCTCGGCGGCCCTCTAATCGATGGATTTGACAGAGGCTGTATTTTTCTTACAAAACGACAAAGACTGGTGTTGGAGGGAGAAGGGCATTACTGCTTCTGCGCAAACCACGCGCCATCCTAAATGCTACTACCTATATCATGAGTTGGCCTGATCAAGACAAGAATTGAAACGGTTCCCGGCTCCCCTTCTCCGATTCTAACCAACAATTTAGATGATTGAGACAGAGAATTTCTATTCTCTCCGTCGTATACTGTGTTAATACGTAGCATAGTGAACCATTAGACGCTTACGAATTATACTCCACTTTAGCAAACACGTCTTAATATTTATTAAATTTTGATTGAAATATTAGCTGACGGACGAAATCAGCTGTTACATGTTTTAATCGTTGTTTTTTGTTTTCGATCGTTGTTTGTATTTACTTCGTTCTTCAAATTAAACTACTTAGGCCTACATGAGTCTATGACGTTAAAGATTTTAAACTCAATAAATGCACAGAGCCTATAGATTAATATTTACTAAAAAACCTGAAATAAATTTTGGATAGTAAAACAAATGATAATAATAGACCTACTTGAATCAACGATTTTGATAAAATTATTTAAATTCAGTAATTTATTTATTTATTAGATTATGAATTATTGGAAATTATAGTTTTGGTTTAGTAAAAACATTTTTTGTAAGTTTGTAATAATTTATTATGGGCTTTATTTACATGATTTTTCTCATAATTTGTTTCTGGAGTAATTTGGGATATTATGTACAACTACCAAGATCAAACTTTTTTCAGTTTTTAGCCAATAACTCGGTTAATTTTAAATTACAGAAATAATACAAAACGTTTTGTATTTATTTAACATTTTTTGTTTCTTGATTTTTTTTGTGTAACGTTAGCAGTTTTCGAGATATTTTTCATTAAAAATTGTAAACTGCCGCTTTTTGAAAATATATGAAAAGGTTTTGGTTTTTATTACATGGGTAAAGATGCCATACCAAATATGTATACAAAATGTAAGTTCGATAGATTTCCTACATCCAAAGATATTAAGCATTTTGTAAAAAAATTTAGGAAAACTGGAAAACGAAGCATTTCCAAAAGTATATTTATAAACACCTTTTCTTTATTTTCACTCGTAGAACACGACCTGAAAACGCCTCCGCTTCTTTCTGATTCAGCCTGTATAAAACATCAAAACCTGACTTTTTAGAAATAATAAACAAGAGTTTTTTCCTGAGCTTTGAAACATTCTAATAAATATAAAAAGTGTAAACACAGAATGCAGTAAGGTTTATAGACGAATAACATTAAGCTACTCCGTGTACCTCGTGTAGTTGTGCTGTAAATCGTGCAATTGAAGCGCGGTCCCTGGTGGCAGTCGACGCAAATAAAACACCGCAGCGCTGTCAAAATGCAAACTTGAACTGACGGTAGACGATACTTAAGCGCGGCTGATGACTTCACTTCGGCCATACAAGCATGTTGTTTCACAGAGACAGTTGCAAATAATTTATGAGTTTCTGTAACGGGTGGAAAATTTTACTTTTTTTACATTACGCCTTGACTGTCTTCTTTGCTCGTCACCGAGGACAAAGTTTTTACTACTGGCTGTGGTCTTTCTTTCAGTAATTCAGAATAATGTTGCTTCCCTTCTTAAAGTCTTCCATATTCAAACTAATCATATTAACAGTTCTTGTGTAAGGGTTGTGTGCTTTTTATCTTTCAGTTACTTTAGAAACTCAATCTTCATTAGAAGTGAAAACTTCTTTAGGCGCAGCGAGCACTTTTTGGATAAGGTCAAACATCAAACGAAACGCAAGAGGCTTTGCATTTTTGTTTTCTTGTTCTTCATTGGTTTACACACGTACACCAGAAGTTTAATGTATCAGCTGATCGAAAAAAAAGAATAAATCGACGAAATAAAATAGGCAGTGGTAAATTCAAAGACTTAAAATCAATAGCTGTATGGGTTTAGGTACACCACCCTACCTATGAAATAGATATTATGCATCCTCATTTTGTAAGTTGTGTGAAAATAGTTTACTTGGTAGTAATACCTCTGAAATGGAAATTGCATTTTCTAATTTTGTAAGTTGTGTAAAATTAGTGATACTTCTAAAATGGTCAAATTTCGGATTAAACCAATATAACCAACGATTTATACTCATGACAGTTTTCTCTTTTATCGCTAGTCCCACTTCTGCTTTTTTTTTGTAAGGGTCTTTCATTAATAGTTATGCTTTTTAAAACTGTAATTTATATTTTATAATATATTTATTGTGTGCTTCCAGGTGTGAAAATATCCAGTACAACTTGCAGTTTCAACATGCAGAACGACTCAGGATTCCTGAACGTTTAGAAATCACAAAAATTTTTCAAGGTAACAGCTCAGTTGTGGGAGCTTATCGTTTGTTCCCCAGAGAATTGGATCGTCACTCGTCATCACCGTTTCAGGTTATACGCCGCACTGTGGTCAAGTTTGTGCGGGATTTCTCTCTACACGACAACGTAAAGCGTGAGTTTAAAATTGCAACTTTTATAAATGTTAAACAGACGCCATTTTAGTTGGGATGAACCTTTTGAGGTCGGATTTGTTTAATTGTTTTCTACTAATAAAGACATTTAATTTGATGTCAAACTCAGCCAATGCTCTTAATTAGAATTTTCTTCTGACCCCTTGTGGGCCGTCTTTTAGATGAGGTAGAGATCAACTGAATACGTTTTAAAATAGTTTTTGGTGTCCAGTAACAATGTGCCCAGTTTTGTAACTCCATATGTAATGGTTTAAAAAATATTAAGCAGTACCCGGACTTTATACTCACCCTGTATTAGCACTATACAAACTTATACATCAAAGGTGTGGCAAAAATATGGTGAATTATTTTAATAGTAGCAAATGTTCACGCTACATCTATTTGATCTAGTATGTTCGATAGCCTGATGTGTTGAGACAGGCAGTGTCAAGTTTGGACAATTTCTTTCTTTGTCAGTCAGCTTCAAGAGCTGCTAGAGCGAGTTCGTGCATTTCGTGTCTGTCATTCATCATGGATTTCGAACAACGCATTAACATTAAGTTTTCTTTCGAGTTACAAAAAAGGTTGATGAATCTCATGAAATGTTAAAATCAGTGTATGGTGATAATTTGGTGACTCTGAAGACTGTTTGCAAGTGGTATAGAGGATTTAAAGCGGTAATGAGTCGGTTGGAGACGAGGAACGGTCGAGATGTCATTCGACCTCAAAAACAGATGAACACATGCAAAAGGTGACCCAACTTGTTCTTTCACAGTCTGTTCGGGAGCTTACCGAAGAACTTAACACCTCGTACGAGTCCATGCAAAGCATTTTAACCGTAATTTGCAAATGAGAAGAGTGAGTGTATAATTCGTTCCCAGATTTTTGACTGATGAACAGAGCGAAAATCGTGTCTCAGGAATTGAAGGAGCGGATTCATGCAGATCTGGACTGCAAGGCCAAAATTGTAACTGGAGATGAATATTGGGTCTATGGCTATTACTCTGAGAAGAAAATTCTGAGTTCTCAATGGAAAATCAGTAACTTACCAAAAAGGCACGTTAGTCAAAGTCAAACATCAAAGTCATGCTCATTGTTTTTTTTTTCGATAGTGATGGCATAGTGCGATCATAGTACGTTTCAAGGGGACAACTGTTAACTTCTAATTGCACAAGAGGGTATTGAAACATTTGCGAAACGATGTGCGAAAAAAGAGACTAAAAAAATTGGCTAATGGCTTCCTTCTTCGTGACGATAACGCGCCTTTTTATTCGTGAGATTTTTTTTAAAGAGTTCCTGTCTGTCTGTATCCGTCTTACTTACCAGATTTAGCATCTTGCGACTTTTGGCTCTTCCCGAACATAAAATACCTGCTAAAAGAAAAACGTTTTGACACCATTTCCCACGTTGAGATAGCCATGACCCAGCAGCTGAAAACCCTTCCGAAAGAATCCTTCCAGAAATGCTTCCAGTCACGGATTTAACGTTTTGACAAGTGCTTCGCTAGCCAAGTTGAGAAGCCTACTTTGAAGGAGATTAATTCAAATTGTATGTAAGCTTATTAATTTGTTTGCAATACAATTATTCACAGTATTTTTTCGTCACACACCTTGAACATACCCAAGGGTATGGTACTACAGAAATCATCTTTCTATACTCCAAATTCTGAGGAGACGCTGGAAGAGACGGAGATAGAGAGCAAATGAGGAAGAATTGGAAGAAAGGGCTTCTATGGGGTAGGAAAAGGGAAGTAGGAGTCAACTAATTAAAAGGAAAGCTAAACAATACATACAAATCTGTGTTTTAAAATTACTAAAACAAACTCAAAATGTAATATGTTTTGTGTGCTCGACCTGAAGTTTGCTTATGGTTTCGTCTGATTTATTTGATCTCAGTAAACTCCACCACGGATGTTTCAACGTTTAACCTAAACTCTGACTCCATTGGATATATCAAATATTAGTCTTTACTTTAAATTCAACTCATTTGATTGTTTAACAAAACAAATATTTCACCCGGAGAAAGTCTAATCCGTTTAGATTTAAAACACAGACATGTTGTGTGCATGTGTTGGCAAATAAGAAGTATTTTGCTAACCAATTTGCTTTGGCAGTACAATATTTGTTTTCCAGA
>JAGFPH010006129.1:64183-80565 GCA_018207615.1 Philaenus spumarius | reverse complement strand
ACTAGTTTATCCCAAAATATATTAAATCAATAGTAGGTTGGTGGGGGAGGGGGTAACTCAAAATTTTCAAATGGGACTAATAGTCATGTGATACATCACTGTAAAGGTCCTGTTGAAACAAGAATTTTGATGTAAAAAAATCTTTTAACTTATAAAAATCTGTAACTTTTACCCCCCTCCCCCCAAAAAAACCCCATAAAATTTCTAATTTTAGGAAAAATTTTCTAAGCGAGCCACTATGGCTCTAGAGGAAGCTACATACCAAACTTCATTGCAATTAATTTGGTAGTTTTTGAGGAATCGTGATGAGTGAGTCAGTCAGTCAGTAAGTGGTATTTGGTTTTTATATATATAATATAGATTTGAACTGGTTAAGAATGCCTGTAAATACTTGTGCATTTAAAATACATAGCTCAGGTGATGGAGGATGTTCAAATGTTAGTGGATGTTTACCTCATCCTAACACGTTCACTGCTACGCCAATTTCTTATTTCCTATACTATGAGCTGAACTTTTCTTTTTATATTTATAGTCTAAATAAGTAGAAATTTTTATTTTTGAACCTTTCTACGTAATAATCACTAATACTTTAAACGGATTGAGATATTGACGATTTTTGTGAAAAAACAATGAAAAAGCTTCATATCATTGCAATACACCCTAATCGAAGCCGACGGAATATAACGTTTTTTCATTGAAAACATATATTTTCACCCATCTCTCACTTATTTTACCCAATTTGTAAAAGTCAAAATTCGACTTGGGGGGAAAGCCCCCAGGGGCGTATACACTTTATCGTTGTATAGCCCGTAATTGGCAAAGATGGTGCTTACTAAAGAGGGGTCGAGAATTGTCAAACATGCTCTAGGACGCACCGTTTTCGAGATATTGACGATTTTTGTGAACAAACACTGAAAAAGCTTCAAATTATTGCAATATAATCGAAGCAGACGGAATATAACGTATTTTTTGCATTAAAAACATATATTTTCACCCGTCTCTCACTTATTTTACCCAATTTGTAAAAGTCAAAATTCGACTTGGGTGGAAAGCCCCCAGGGGCGTATACACTTTATCGTTGTATAGCCCGTAATTGGCAAAGACGGTGCTTACTAAAGAGGGGTCGAGAATCGTCAAACATGCTCTAGGACGCACCGTTTTCGAGATATTGACGATTTTTGTGAACAAACACTGAAAAAGCTTCAAATTATTGCAATATAATCGAAGCAGACGGAATATAACGTATTTTTTGCATTAAAAACATATATTTTGAACCGTCTCTCACTTATTTTACTCAATTTGTAGAAGTCAAAATTTGACTGGGGGGGGGGGGAGAACCAAAAAAACCTGTTTTAATCTAGAACCAAAAAACCTCAAAAAGTAAATTTATAAGAATACCGATGAAATACAAATTACTTTTCATAAAATTTTGATAATAAAGACAATATTCCCTTTTATTTTGAATAAACACCATTACATTTTTCAGATAGATCTCCAGAAATAGGTATAAAATCAAAAGGGTTTTAACCTAACCTAAAACCACCAAAACTCAAAATGTGCCCTTATAAATGCACTGATGAAATAAAAATTACATTTAATAAAACCACCAAAATTCAATAAGTGCCCTTATAAATGCATTGATGAAATAAAAATGACATTTAATAAAACCACCAAAATTCAAAAAGTGCCCTTATAAAAGCACTGATGAAATAAAAATGACATTTTAAAAACAGGCAGTCGTGGGTCAGCCGTCAGAAGTGAAAACATTTTAGGTTCATATAGTTAACTTTATTTTCGAGTTATTAAGAAGTATTTTTTATAATGTTGTAATGAGATCTTAAATAATTGCGGAGATGCGACGGAGCCTTAAATAATTGTGGATAAACGACGGAGCCTTACATAATTGTGGAGATCCGATGAAGCCTTAAATAATTGCGGGAATGCAACTGTGTCTTAAATAATTGCGAAGATGCTACGTAGTCTTTGTGGAGATGGGATGGATCCTTAAATAATTGCGGAGATGGGATGGATCCTTAAATAATTGCTGAGATGCAACAGAGCCTTAAATAATTGTAGAGATCCGATAGAGACTTAAAATAATTTCGGGGATGCGACTGTGTCTTAAATAATTGCGGAGATGTGACGGAGCCTTAAAAATGTTGTAAAGTGCGATGATGATGACGGTGAAGCGAGTTCAATCATTTTTCTCCATGCAAAAAGTGCCCAACCTAATGAAGTTTTCACTGGAAAAAAACTAAAATCATAGGGTTTTAACCTAAAAACAAAAAACTCTAAAGTGCAAAATAATTGAAAAAATAACATTTAATAATTTGTTTAAATTAATGAGATTTTCTTTCATTTAAAACCAACGACACGAAACTCGGACACGTAGAACTCCAGAAATAGTTATCAATAAAAAACCTAAAACTAAAAAAAATCTAAAATTGACCTTATATTTATACTGATGAAATAAAAATGACATTTCTTAATTTTATTATAATAATGACAACATTTTCTTTCATTTAAATCAAACCGCACCATCGACCAGGTTGATCTCCAGAAACCGATATTAACCGGAAAAGGTTTTAAACTAAATCCAAAAAGCTCGAAAAGTGCCCTTATAAATATACCGATGAAATAAAATTGATATCCAATAATGTTTTAATAATAGCCTAATGATAACATTTTCTGTCATTTTTAACAAACAGCACTAAAATCGGGACGGTAGATCTTCAGAAATAGCTATCAATAGGATTTTAACATAAAAGCCAAAAAGTTCCCTTTTAAATATGCACATGAAATAAAATTGACATTTCATAATTTTTTTTATAATAATGACAACATTTTCTGTCATTTAAAACAAACAGCACTAAAATCGGTCCGGTAGGCTACATCTACAGAAATAGCTATCTATAGGATTTTAACATAAAACAAACAAAAAAACTCAAAAAGTGCCATTTTTTATAAAACCATAAAATAATATTGATATTTCATAATTTTTTGATAATAATGACAACATTGCCTGTCATTTAAAACAAACAGCGCTAAAATAGGCCCGGTAGATCTTCAGAAATAGCTATCAATAGGATTTTAACATAAAACTAATAAAGTGCCCTATTAAATATACCCATGAAATAAAATTGACATTTCATAATTTTTTGATAGTAATGACAACGTTTTCTGTTATTTAAAACAAACAGCACTAAAATCGGCCAGTAGATCTTCAGAAATAATAGGATTTTAATATAAAACCCCAAAAACTTAAAAAGTGCCCTTTTAAATATGCCCATGAAATAAAATTGACATTTCATAATTTTTTTATAATAATGACAACATTTTCTGTCATTTATAACAAACAGCACTAAAATCGGCACAGCAGATCTTCAGAAATAGGTATCATCGATAAGGTTACCAAACGTTTAAGGGTGAACGTTTCAGTAGAATTATTATTTTAGTAAGATGAGTGGTAGGCCTAGTAATAAACGCAATAAATATCAAGGTAAAGGAACGATTTTGAAGTTTTTTAAAACTGATAAGCCAACATCAAGTAGGCAGCTTCAGTGACAACAACAAACTTTAGTTCACTCTAATAATGAAAACAAGTACGTTTTCTGCTATTTTGTGTTGATGTACAAGTTTCTGTCTTTAGCCAAATACCGGTGCTGCTCCTACGACTCCTAGCGAGATGGTCCTTTACTACGTCTACTGATGGTCCTGCACTGCGGTACAGACGGCCAGTTAGCTCAGTTAGTCTAGTACTTATATAGTCAATGGTACGATCAAGCCGTTTAAATGTTTCCTCTGTATATTCCTTCTCTGTGGTCAATGTCATTACAATAATCATCTGTTTTCTTTTAAACGAAGCACAGCTGATGCTAATGTTTTCAATGTCATTACAATAATCATCTGTTTTCTTTTAAACTGTATTATATTAAGAGGTAAGCCTAAAGCTAGGCATACACGGTCCGATTTGTAGGACGACCGAGTTGGACTGCAAGTTGGATGCGTTTCACCACTCACGATCCAACTTACCATCCAACTTACGATCCAACTTATTCCAATTAACATTAACAGCTGATTTTAAACTTTGAAGCAATTATTTATTTTTCT
Organism: Philaenus spumarius; assembly: GCA_018207615.1. Lineage (NCBI taxonomy): Eukaryota > Metazoa > Arthropoda > Insecta > Hemiptera > Aphrophoridae > Philaenus > Philaenus spumarius. Next base: position 76,455 of record JAGFPH010006129.1, on the reverse strand, counting down.
AAATTTTAGGCTAGGTTTTTATTAAAATGTAGACCTGAGCATTGCTGGTTCTTTTAACCTTTATTAGGCCTATTTATAACTGATGTTATAATATAAAATAATTTCATTTTGGACATTTACGATCTTAGTTTTGACGTTATTATTAACCCTACATCTATATTATAAAGAAAATATAACATGTATAGAAAGTTCTAACAGGTTTGGCGTGCGAAGCACGCTGGGGTATCCCTAGTAATAAATAAAAAATATACACATTGATTAACATTATTCAAAACGTTCTCAAATTTTCAACTCCACGACAAGAAATCATTCCAATTCAATCTTCTTTCCTTGTAGGCTTACATAGTGGTAGTTGTATACAAATGTACAGCAATTACTATATGCAAATAATTAGACTAAACGATTCCCAATATTTTGTCAGTATACTTACAATCACTCATTTTTTAAATATAGTAGATAACCGCCTATATTTTTTTCAGTATAGAAAACAATCCCTATATATTTTCAGTACCTATAGTGCTGTAGACAATCGCCTACATTTTTCAATATAGTAGACAATCGCCAATATTTTTTCAGTTTACTAAATAATCACCTTTATTTTTTTACTATACTAAACAATCTACTATATTTTGTCAGTATACTTTCAATCGCCTACATTTTTCAGTATACTAAACAATCACCTATATTTTTTAATATAGTAGACAACTGCCTAATTTGTTTTAGTGTATAGTAAAAATTCACCTATATGTTTTTCAATAGGTTAAGAAATTATTTTTGAACTATTGTGACGTGAAGATGCTCAAAAACATGTCAGTTTGCATAAATTGCATCACGTCTGTTCACAAACACCTATTCTCCCGGTACAATTCAATAAATTCCAAAAATCCTTTATTATCCATTATTATAGAAGTAAAAATGTACAAAGTAGGCCTATAGGGGAAAAGGGAAGATCAAACATCAAAAAGGAGAAAGTTTAAAATGACAATCGGACGATCACCCTATTCACAGTCCGATTCCGTCGGAAGTTGGAAGTCGGATCATCTTGTAGTCTGATCTGGGACTCCGATTTGTACGATTAGCCAACTCGTCGTCCATCAAGCCCATTCACGCTCCTACATCGGATCCTACATCGGACATCGGACATTGAATCGGACTACAAATCGGACCGTGTATGGCCAGCTTTATGTTGTATCTATTTATAGTTACCATGGCAACGAATACTTCTGCTAAATAAACATACCCTTTATTTAGTTGTTTAATGTTATAGGCCTAACCTAAACGATGTTCACGGAAATTTGCAATAATAGCTATTGACGTGAGCGAACTAGGCCCTAGGCCTAAATCGATATTGAAATATTAAACTTTAATTTAGGCCCGACTTATTTCTGAGGCATAGCGTTGAGATTATGGTTAATCCTTTAAACTGTATTTTTATTACAGGTAAGCCTAATGTTGTATATACCCTTTATTTAGTTGTTTAACGTTATAGGCCTAACCTCAAAACTCAATAATCCAATATTTATTATTGAAATCATGGCCCTGCTTATAATCGAGCTTTAGCTCGGTCTCCTGGTACTTGATTTATAATTTAGAGATGGTTATGTTGATTAAAGTGAATTGGTATCTTTTTGAAATGTTGGTAACATCTTAAGGTGAATGTTGCTTTGGTTCTGACAAGTCGACGGCAAAGAAACATTTGGCACTTTTTACTCGTTTAATGTAAATTGCAATATATTGCTAATTATGTGATCAGTAAATTGTGCATCACCCAGTAGCGTTTAAGTGGTATTAAGTGATCATAAAAATGGTTTTGTGTTCTTGCTTTGAAGCTAGACAAAGGGTTCTAATTTGCCAAGGTATAATTACTTGGCTAGCTTGCCAAAGTAGTTATCACTCCACTGATTGTTTGGCTTTGATTCGACGATAAGTCCAATGTTCACTTCAGTGAATTAGAAGCAATTAGCAGATGTACTTTACTAGGAGTTACTACAGTCAAGTTATTGGGCCTGAGTGATGTAAAATAGATATCCATACTTATTTGTGGTAGCCTATATAAATATATATATTTACCTTTACGATCTGCCTAACAATCCTGGTCAGGATTTAACAAGGATTGTTAGACAGATCGTAAAGGTAAATATATATATAAATAGAAATACTCCTATAGGTCCAGTAAGTAATTTAACTGATCAAAATACAAAAAAAAAAAAATGAAAACTTATTAAATCGAATTGTTTTTGTAAAATTATAGGATTGTTTTCTTACATGGACGGGCGTTCGGAAGAATCTGTGCGAAGTCGACGGTGGCTTTTGAGAGCTGACAAATAAGATGAGCAAGCAGAGTACGTTATTCAAAACGTTCATATAATGAATTGTAAATTTTTCTGAGCGAGTAAAAGTTTACTACCACTGAACCACATGGTGTAGTAGTCATTCATTCGAACACAAGCCAACAAACCTAAATTTGAACCCGATAACGAATAGTCAAATAGATTTGAACCGTAACAATTTATACAGTGTTATTACAAATTTAGAAAGCTGCTTTGCAAATTCTGTGTTAATATGTAGTGATAAAAAATATGATTTCATTAATGTTCATTGAGAGCTCAAAAGCTCAGAACATGATATACACACTTCTGTGAAATACCTAACGGGTGTAAAATGGCAATAAATTTACAGAATAATTGTTAATTCTATAACTTAACCACATAACACTTTTTGCAACAAAAATATAATTCTTCATGGTTTTTATCATTGTATAGTCATAAGAGGCGTTACTTGTACCCTTTGCCTTCCAAACGTTAATAAGCCAGGAAGACAAATATAATTATGAAGTTTATTTAGAGTACTTTAATACAGAGCGAAGATAATGTTTACTCATCCTCAGTGTAAACACTATAAAAGTATAATTTACAAAAAATATATAAAAGTATAACTTTAGTAAAGTATAGTTTTAGTATAGCTTATAGTTTTAGCTACAAAAGTATACCAAAGAGTATAGCTTGTTTAGGCTTAGTCAATTCGGTTAGAATAACTGTCTAGGATATGATGATGTTCATATTCTGCCTCGTCTTCTAGATCTGGGTATCTTATCCTCGGTTTGTTTAGGGTGATAAGAGGCGTCACTTGTACCCTTTGGCTTCCAAATGTTAATAACCCAGAAAGACAAATTGCAGTATGAAGTTTATTTAAAGTACTTTAATACAGAACTAAGGTAATTTTCCCCAGTGTAAATACTATAAAAGTATGGCTTACAAAAATATATAAAAGTAAAACTTTTAGTAAAGTAACTAACTTATAACTTTAGTGAAGTATAAAAGTATAGCTCTTACTTTTAGCTATACAAGTATAGCAAAGAGTATAGTCTGTTTAGGCTTAGTCAATTCGGTCAGAATAACTGTCTAAGATATGATCAGGTTCATATTCTGCGCGTCTTCTAGATCTGGGTCATTATCCTCATCCTCGATTGGTTTATGTGCTCCTCTCCGTGGCTGATGGTGTACTCGCGGAACTTGCACACCTCTGTAGAAGTCATTTTGCTCTGGAAGGATAAAAGGTAGCAGCTCCTACAAGGTAGGATCCTTGTATTTGCTCGCTTTTATTGTTTGGAATGTAACTGTTGTGGAAGGCGTGGTCCTGGAATCTCACTTCTTTCCTTAGGTTTCATATTATAGCTTGATAATGGTATATCATGATTAAATGTTGTCGTATCAGAACAGTGTGTCTGGATCAGATTTTTTAAACCTTAGCCATTGCATTTTCCTAATACCTTTAACTTTCTGAATATAGCGTTCTTCCAAAGCGTCTGAAGAAATTAAATTCTTGTTTTCCATATTATTAACCATAACCGTTTTAGAAGATTTATCGACAACATCCATCCAGTGTTCAGGAACAAAGACTAATTTTCCACAGTTACTTCGGGCTCTTTCAATGCCACCAAAATTTCTATCACAATCATTGTAGGATTGCTAGACAATAAGTACTTATGGTCTACCTGTACAATATGAGTAGGACAAGTACATATTGAGTACAATGTGAGTAGTACTCACTATGTACAGCCAAAAGCTGACTGTGTAACGACTCTTATTTTGCCCCCCTGTGTTGTCGCTGAACATTATCTTGTTTACAATTGTAGGGAGTGTTTTCACAAGTTTTTAAAAAAATAGCATCTCCTCGAAACCCCCTAGCAGCCTGGGCTTCATTTCACATGGACATGTTGGCGTTACCAGTTCCCAAATTATATAAAAAAAAGTTGTAAGTCCTGAGGCATGAATACTTTTGTATTTTGATCACGTTAGCAGGAGAGGCCAGCATCTTCTGGATATCAAAAGAAATTGCTAAACAGTCCGTTTAAAACGTGGGAAACCCTAAGGAAATGCCTCCCGGACCGGACCACACGTACTTTATATTTTTGGGGTCGCTGATTCCGAAAATCGGGGTCCCAGCGTCACCCCTAAACATGCGAAAAAACATCCTTTTTAGGGGTTTTTCACAACAACTCTTATGGAACCTCCAAATAATGCTATGGAATGCACAACGCACAAACTTTGATTAACATCCATCACTAGAAATTTAGTAGTCCATAGAAACCGACCAAGAAATGGACCACAAGGTGGTAAAATGAAACCACTCCTAATTTGACGAAAAATTAGAAAATGTCAGAAAATAAAATGTTTCCTCTACTTTTTGTTGAGAGGTGCAATGAACTCGGTCATTAGGTTATATAAAGTAGTTTTCAAACCCTTAGGGTTGAAAACTACCTCCAAATTGCGTGCAAGTTCAGGGAAATCAGATGAAATGAGCTGAAATGAAAACTTATTTTCTTTCTCGTTATATCTGATAAACATCTTTGGAGAACAATAGTAGAAAATTTGTGCACTCCCTTAAAGGATGAAACCACCCATAAATGTATGAGGATCGTTTGGTGATCATAAAATTCTATTTTACTCGTTTTTAAAACTTGTTTAAGACATTGAAGTCAGTCAGAAACTCTAATGAGTTAAACAGCATAAAAAAATTACTAATAATTCTTATTTAGTTAATTTACATATAAAACCACTAACAATCAACAAACTAGATCCAGAGTAAACAACTAAAACCTTGGAGCACGAGCGGTACAAGTGTCACTTGCACCAGTTGGCCGCCAAACAATAACAGACAGCAGACCAACTTTTTGTTAGTTGTTTTTATTTTCACCCTAGATTTCAGCACAGGACAGAGATTAACGTAAATCCCTTGGCACCAAATGTTCAATGCTTTAACTATGTTGCATCAATTATCGCGGTTTTTATAAAAATGTCACTTGTACCCCTTGGCTTCTCACCCACTCAATCATTTGTATATACTAACTTGAAATTGATTTTTTTTTTACTTTTCACAAAGATATGTAATTTTTAGAATACAAAGAGAATATAAAGTAATATTATCACTGTTGTATTTAAAAAAAAACCTATACATAAGACGTTTATTCTTTAACCTTGTTAGATCATGTATATTTGGATCTGAATTACACAACTCTCAAGCTAGCGCTGGTCGAAACCTATGAAATAATAGTAATAGTCGAAAACCTTTTGCAGTAATATATCTATCATCTTACAAAGGAACTGAGAAAAAAATTTAATTTTATACTTTTTCTGAAACTGTATATTAATAACAAACCACTCGACTTACAAAAGAACTAAAATTTGCATAGATAATATTTGTTTGCTGTCAAAACATAAAAAAAAGCCAAAACTTTAAAAAAATATACAGCCAATCTGAGCACCTACTAAAAAAACGTATAACTAAATTTGCTTTAGAACTACTAAACCAACATTTACCAAAAACATTTCTGCTACATAAACAAGTTGCTACATGTAGGGTTGCTTTTAAAGATCTTGGAGTTCTTACACTTCCGAGTATATATATTTGAGGTGATACTCTACTTTAAATTTAAATGTGATCATATCCAAAATAAAGATATACACAGTTATAGTACCAGGCAAGCTAATAATTATCGTGCTAGACAGCACAGACTAAATCTATACAGCAAACTTCCTGCGCAAGCTGGTGCCTAGACTGATAAATAAGCTCCCACAGAGCATTAATAATTTGCAGCATTTTTTACGCTTTAAAAACAGCCTACTTTTGTCTAGATCTTTCTACTCTGTGGAGGAGTTCTGTGTACCGTAGCCTTGAAGTCATGGATGTGTTCTCCAATTTTAAATTAAATATTGAAGTTTATGATTGTTTTAAATTGTTTATTATATGTTTTTTGTTCAAAATGAGATTGTTATAAAATGGTTGTAGATGTTGTAGGATTTGTATTAATTATTCTATTTAAATTATAAACATTATATTTTTATCAAATATTGTAGTTGTTTATAATCTAATTTTTAGTTGAATTTTAAATGTTATTGCTTGTTCCCCAATAAATAGTCTTATCTTTGTGTTAATTGTACTGTGTTTTCATATTTTTATGTTAATTTATAGACGTAGCCTATGCATGTATTATGTTTTCTGGCTTTAATAAAAAAACAAAAAACAAACAAAAGTGTTTTTTTAAAAGTATTCGAAATCAAATTTCTATGGCCTATAAAGAAATTGCTTTTTATTTGAAAATATACGAGAACGTTTATGTAATTATTACGACAGTTTATTAGTAATTTATCAAAACGTAATGACAGCACGTTCAGCTGGCACTACCATATGCAAACTCACAGAACAAAGTGTTTTATGACATCAATGTAAGCACAATTTGATGCAAGAGAAAGTCGTTCAGTGTAAATAATTTGCTTTGACATACAATGTCGCTATTAGTTCAAATTTGTGCATCTAACTTCTGATTATGTTTTGTTTCATGAAAAAGCTTACCATATAAATTGTCACTGGCTCATATTTCTACAACATACACCTATAAATTAAAATTTACAAAGATAGGGTGTTCATCAAATAAGTTGCTCATTATAATATATTACATAGTTTATCATATACACAAAGAATAAAAAAAAAAATTATAAATAAACTGCGGCAACGTGATTTGTTAACCCTTTCCCCGGTATTCATAATCGACTCCAAGTGCCTCATACCAGACCTCTTAAATGGCCAAATTTGTCACTTATATTCAGTTAATATTCAAACTACGATAACTAATTAACTACTTATTCAGTATAAGTTACATGAAATGTTTACCATATCTTAATATTATATTTGTACATACAAAATTTGTATATTTACTTACCTAATGCAGCACTGAAATTGTTTTGAGTCCAAATAAAAATAAAAAAGCGTAAGCAGCAATGCCGCATTACTATAGCCGAATTTTTACCACGGAATACCTAAGTTTAAAACAAGTAAATTTAATAGTTATTTATTTTATTCATATTTCATGCAAGGTTTTCAATTAAATTAAGTTTTTTGCTAACTGATTTTAATGGAAAAGACTATTAAGTTTCAAACTGTGAGATGCAAACTTTTAATTCACCATCTCTTCAGTATGTATGTCCCATGGCTGATTGTAAGTTGATAATATTGTGTAATATAATAAAATAAAGCATGATCATAAAAAAACTGTAATCTATATTGGTACAAACTTTTAATACTTCCAAATACATACATCATAAACAAAATAAAATACATAATTCTATATTCTAATAAAATGCATACAAATAAACACTTTGTTGCCTTGCGGCTGATTCACTGTTCCTAAAACATATAAACATTCTTCTTCAGGAAGAGACCTTTGGTGGTTATATGGATACATGACCATGACCATATTATAGTGTTCTTCACTGTTAATATATTTGTCTATGAATGTGTGTGAGTAGAGTATTCTTCATTGTATGTGAGAAGATGTTAAAATACCAAGTTGATTTTGATGATCGTTTAAAAGTTCTTGTATGATACAAAAACATGAGGTTTTAGTGTTCTTTAATGTTTGGGTATATATGTGTGTGTGAGTAGAGAGTTCTTCATTGTATGTGAGAAGATGTTAAAATACCAAGTTGATTTTGATGATCGTTTAAAAATTCTTGTATGATACAAAAACATGAGGTTTTAGTGTTCTTCAATGTTTGGGTATATATGTGTGTGTGAGTAGAGAGTTCTTCATTGTATGTGAGAAGATGTTAAAATACCAAGTTGATTTTGATGATCGTTTAAAAGTTCTTGTATGACACAAAAACATGACGTTTTAGTGTTCTTCAATATTTAACTATATATGTGTGTGTGAGTAAAGTGTTCTTCATTGTATATGATAATATGTTAAGTTACCAAGTTGATTTTGATGACCGTTTAAAAGTTCTTGTATGACACAAAAACATGACGTTTTAGTGTTCTTCAATATTTGGGTATATATGTGTGTGAGTAGAGTGTTCTTCATTGTATATGATAATATGTTAAGTTACCAAGTTGATTTTGATAACCGTTTAAAATGTCTTGTATGACACAAAAACATGACGTTTTATTGTTCTTAAATATTTGGGTATATATGTGTGTGAGTAGAGTGTTCTTCATTGTATATGATAATACGGTAAGTTACCAAGTTGATTTTGATGACCGTTTAAAAGTTCTTGTATGACACAAAAACATGACGTTTTATTGTTCTTCAATATTTGGGTATATATGTGTGTGAGTAGAGTGTTCTTCATTCTTCATTGTATATGATAATATGTTAAGTTACCAAGTTGATTTTGATAACCGTTTAAAAGTTCTTGTATGACACAAAAACATGACGTTTTATTGTTCTTAAATATTTAGGTATATAAAATATGTGTGTGAGTAGAGTGTTCTTCATTGTATATGATAATATGTTAGTAACCAAGTTGGTTTTGAAGACCGTTTAAAAGTTCTTGTATGACACAAAAACATGACGTTTTAGTGTTCTTCAATATTTGGGTTTATATGTGTGTGAGTAGAGTGTTCTTTATTGTATATGATAATATGTTAAGTTACCAAGTTGATTTTGATAACCGTTTAAAAGTTCCTGTATGACACAAAAGCATGACGTTTTAGTTTTCTTCAATATTTGGGTATATATGTGTGTGACTAGAGTGTTCTTCATTGTATGTGAGAAGATGTTAAGTTACCAAGTTGATTTTGATGACGTTTATAAGTTCTTGTATGACATAAAAACATGACGTTTTAGTATTCTTCAATATTTGGATATATATGTGTGTGAGTAGAGTGTTCTTCATTGTATATGATAATATGTTAATAACCAAGTTGGTTTTGATGACCGTTTATAAGTTCTTGTATGACACAAAAACATGACGTTTTAGTGTTCTTCAATATTTGGCTATATATGTGTGTGAGTAGAGTGTTCTTCATTGTATGTGAGAAGATGTTAAGTTATAAAGTTGATTTCGATGATCGTTTAAAAGTTTTTGTATGACACAAAAACATGACGTTATAGTTTTCATCAATATTTGGGTATATATGTGTGTGACTAGAGTGTTCTTCATTGTATGTGAGAAGATGTTAAGTAATAAAGTTGATTTTGAAGATAGTTTATAAGTTCTTGTACGATACATAAACTTGAAGTTTTAGTTTTCTTCAATATTTGGGTATATATGTGTGTGCAAGTAGAGTGTTCTTCATTGTATGTGAGAAGATGTTAAGTTACCAAGTTGATTTTGATGACCGTTTAAAACAATTCACTATGTAGGCTATGTTCAATATTATTAAAATACTTTAAAAGTATTAGGGTCAATCTTCAACATTATCAAAGACAGGGTAGAAAACAATGATATATTAACTTACTGCATCAGCTGATTTGATCATTGAGCATTGTTACGATAAAGTTATAAATCAAGCAAAGAGGTAGTTTTGCGGAACGCCAAGAAAAAAACGGTCGTGCTATATACATACGGAAAACATAGCTACCATGTATTTGTCTACGTAAAAATACCACTTTAAAAATTAAAGGGTTAACTAAAAATCAAATTATTTGTTGTAAAATTAGGTGATTTGAAATTTCATTCAACTTTCTAGGTCAAGATAAACTCCGTTTTCGAGCCATTAAAAACATTAGATAATCATCAAAAAATTATTCATAGTTTGTCTCATATTTTCCGCTTATTCTGTTAGGCCCAATAACTACCTCACCGTTTCGAGTAAAGAGCTCGGTGATGGCTTTAAACACATGTCCTTTCAATGGAGATGAATATTATACAAGAAATATAGTCGCAACGAAATCAAAATATCGCCGAAATAATGTTTTCATCATACCAACACAATAAACTAATGTTTTCAGTACTGATAAGCTGTGATTGAAACCAATCGATTCCCGAACAGTACGGGTAAAACCGTAAAAAGGCCTAGGCCGGGTAAGAAGGTTCCAAGATTTGTCCCCACGAGCGCTGCTATTCTACTTAAAGCATTAACACAATAATCTGTATTATTTAATAAAATGTGGTATGATGAAAAGTACTGTTCATAACTCGTCCGAAAGTGCTATACCGGTGCTTGATCGAATTCAAGTACTCGGCTTCACCTCGTTCTTGAAACTCGATCGTGCACCGGTAACGGCCACTTTCCGGACTTGTGACGAAATATACTATTCCTATGCAAGTTAAATTGGTACATTAGGCTAGCCATATGATTTTGCAAATTATTTATGTTATACGATGATGTACGAATGTTTCCGAAGGTAACCGAATATGTATTTCTTCTTTAAATTTTGTAAAAAATATATTGATAATAAACCGTTGTAAATAATATACATTTTATATTTTCAATTCCAATCTTATAACAAATTATAGCGTACATTAGTAATTTAACTCATATACAAAATACAATTAACTTCCAGACATTATAAGAAGTTAGTTTTGTCGAAGTTGTAAACATAACCTTAAAGTATAATCTAGGCTAGGTTTTGTTTTGGTATTACAGATGATGCGTGGCATCAGCTGTTATACTATCTTTTACTCTCGGAAGTACCTACACTCGCAATTTATAGAAATTGATTTGGGTTTTAACTTTCTTAAGATAGCATTGTTTATCAAATCATAACAAACCATTTTTCAGCACCTTGCGCATAATTATAGGAAATTTAATTGACTTCCGAATGGTATAACTCACAAATTATACTTGAACTTATGAGTGGGAGAAATTGTGCAATTGCCTTACACGAATATTGACAAAATCATTTATTGGGGTCTTTCTAGGAATTTTGTTAGCCGAATTTTCGAGGGGTGTACCTAAAACACCTTTACACAGGATTATAGTTAATTTAATTGTCTTTCGAAAGGTATAACTCACAATAAGTACTCGGGCTTATGAGTGGGCAAAAATGAGCAATTAACGAACACAAAAAGAGAAAACATCGATTGTTAGGATGTTTATATGAATTTTGTTCCTTGATCCGGAAAGTGAACCTATAAAACACCTTTACACAGGATTATAGTTAATTTAATTGTATTTCGAATGGTATAACTCACAATATGTACTCGGGCTTATGAGTGGGCGAAAATGAGCAATTAACGAACACGAAAAGAGAAAACATCGCTTGTTAGGATGTTTATATGAAGTTTGTTCCTTGTTCCGGAAAGTGAACCTAAAACACCTTTACACAGGATTATAGTTAATTTAATTGTATTTCGAATGGTATAACTCACAATATGTACTCGGGCTTATGAGTGGGCGAAAATGAGCAATTAACGTACACGAATAGTGAAAAAGTTGATTATTGGGAAAATTATATGAATGTTGTTCCTTGTTCCGGAAGGTGTATCTAAAACACCTTTACACAGGATTATAGTAAATTTAATTATTACCTTTTGAAAGGTATACCTCACAATATGTACTCGTGCTAATGAGTGGGCGAAAATGCGCAATTAACTTACACTAATAGTCAAAAAGTCAATTATTGGGATTTTTATATGAGTATTGTTCCTTATTCCAGGAGGTGCACCTAAAACGCCTTCACACAGGATTATAGTAAATTTAATTGCCTTTTGAAAGGAATAAATCACAATATGTACTCGGGCTTATGATTGGGCGAAAATGCGCAATTATCGTACACGAATAGTGAAAAAGTCAATTATTGGGACCTTTATATGAATTTTGTTCCTTGTTCCGGAAGGTGTACCAAAAACACCTTTATACAGGATTATAGTACACTTAATTGTTGTTCGAATCGTATAACTCACAATATGTACTCGGGCTTATAAGTGGGCGAAAATACGCAATTAACTTACACGAATAGTGAAAAAGTCGATTTTTGGGACTTTTATATGAGTTTTGTTCCTTGTTCCGGGAGGTGTACCTAAAACACCTTTACACAGGATTATAGT
>JAGFPH010006129.1:50681-63494 GCA_018207615.1 Philaenus spumarius | reverse complement strand
AAAAAAATTCGAAATTTTAGGGGGGTTTGGGGATCAAAGTTATTAAATCACGATTTCTTCAAAACTACAGAATGGATTGGAATGAAATTTGGTATGTAGCTTCCTCTAGGGCCATAGGTGCTCACTAAGAAAGGGTATGAAAAATTTCGAAATTTTAGGAGGGGTTTGGGCTGATCAAAGTTACTAAAATCATAATTTCAGATCTTTTATTATTAGACAATAGTGCTTTTATTAAAAGCCAAATACCACTCACTAACTGAACACTTAAAAATAATACAATTACGTTAAAAAGACTGAAAATACCAACCACCACGGGCAACGCCGTACGGGTCAGCTAGTGTAATATAAATGCACGATTGAAATATTTCACAAAGCGAAACATAATCAACTTAGATACAAAAAGTGTGATCATATAAAAATTTAAAACAAGACAATGTTCATACAAACATGTTTATTAATAGAAGTTGTGAAATCTATATATATAAAAGCGAAATACCACTCACTCATTCACGATTTCTCAAAAACTACCGAACGGATTAAAATTAAATTTGGTATGTAGCTTCCTCTAGGGCCATAGGTGCTCACTGATAATGGGTTTGAAAAAATTCGAAATTTTAGGGGGGTTTGGGGGGATAAAAGTTATTAAATCACGATTTATTCCAAACTACCTAACGGATTGGAATGAAATTAGGTATGTAGCTTCCTCTAGGGCCATAGGTGCTCACTAAGAAAGGGTGTGACAAATTTCGAAATTTTAGTAGGGGATTGGGGGGATCAAAGGTACTAAAATCATAATTTCAGATCTTTTATTATTATGACAATAGTGCTTTTATTATTTAAGATCTGTATATATAAAAGTCAAATACCACTCACTGACTGAACACTTAGAAGAATACAATTACGTTAAAAAGACTGAAAATACCGACCACCACGGGCAACGCCGTACGGGTCAGCTAGTTAAATATATTGCTAAGACCAGCAGATCTATAGTTGATGGTTGCTACATGTTCTTCTAGATGACATTTTATTTTTAATGTAATTGAATGCCTAAACTGATTCAAATATATAAATCAATTTAGAAATTTCTTCTACAAAATATTTATACGTTTAAATTTTTTTAAATTATTTATTAAATAAATTAGTAAGAAACAGAATGTTTACAATATCAAAATTACAATGAAAACAGTTCAACAAGTAATTAGTATTCTAATGATTTAAAAAAAAAATACAAATTTAAAACAAGAAATTATCTGTTTCGACGAACGTTCAGAAATAATTTATGGGCCTAAATCTTTGGATAGAAACTTTAAATTGTTTTTTTTTTTTTATGAATGCTTTAGCGAAATACGGTACTTACTCAAGGCAATCGCTGAAAAGTCTGAAAAAAGTGGAAGTCATTAAAGTAGGAACTGTATCATAATCTTCAACTTCAACCAAGACGGCGCGGACTCTTCCAATTTGTTCTTTAACGCTAATAAATAGTTCCTTCAATTTAGACAAAACTTTGCAACCTAGTACTGCAATAGCTGCGTCCATATTCAAAGTTATTGACTCTAAATTTTGTATGTCTCTTAAAGGAATGTATTTCAGAATGATGACGAGGACATCAAGATGTAGATTATGGAAGGACATCTTTTGAGTCCTAGAGTATGAGAAATTACAAATTATTGATTTATATACCAATATTATTGACAGGGTTTTGTACTTTTTCTTAACTAAAAGAATCTTAATTTTAAAATTAAAATATTTGAAAGAAATAAGTGTTATCTATAGCCTTCCCTTTGTTTGTTTTTAAACATAAGCTCATTCGTTATTTTTTTAATAAGGTAATAAGGTGATTAAGTATTTTACGTATTTTTTTAATTAAAACATTTTAAAGTATTCTTTATATTAAATAACTATACTGTAACAGTGCTACCTGTATTTTCCATTTCAATTACAATAATAACAGTTTATTAAATTTATTGGTTACTTCAAATTCTACTGTTTATGTTATACAGGATGACTATTTTAAGTGTGCCACCATTGGTATATCAGAAGCGACAAGACTTACAGGAAACTTTAAATGGGGGACTTCACCTACTTTTTAGTGGCCATTAAAAATATGAATTTGAAATTTCAAAAATATACCGCCATTTTTAAATATGGCGGCCAACTTTCGAATTTCTTATAGAAAACCTTTTATGACGGATTTAGATTTAACATGCAATTTTAAGACTTTTTTATTCTTGGTGTTTTTTTTAAACTTAGCCGTTTAGCCGCCAGGAGCGCTGAAAGTTTCAGAAACTCTTATTTCAACAATTATTAAAGAGGCTTATTTTCAATTTGCAAACAATAAAATTTAACTCAAAGTGCAGTATGCTTTACAATGGAATGTTAAAAAGCTGTTGCAATTTCATAAATACTTTATTTTATAAAAAAAAACGTACTTAAAAATAAGTACATTAAAAAATCGCAAACGCAACCACTGTGAATTGTGTAGATGTATTTATGTGCGCACGCATGTATTTATGAAGATGGAGGACACTTTGAAAACCTGCTTTAAGTCATAATTAATTAAGTCCCAAAACATGTTGTTTCTATGATACAAAGAAGTGTCTTACAGTACTATGCACGCTTGTTTGTTGATTAATATTTTATTTGTGTTATGTTAGGTTTTCATATTAGCCCTCTCCGTTATTTGTGTGAGACAATTACCAAGAAATTATGTTTTTAGTTTTTTGTCGATAACTCGGTTATCCTTTGACTTACCGAAACTACAAAAAAGTATTTTGTCTTTCGTTAAAAAAGGAAAATAGTTTGTCTCTTGTAAATTTTTTGTAAAGTTAACGGGTTTCAAGATATTTTACGTTAAAAATTTGTAACGGCCGCCATTTTGAAAATTATAAAAATAAATTCCTTGTGTTCGGTACACTTGTTAAGCGTTACATTATAAAATGCTTATTCCAAATTTGAACTCGATATCTTAACTATTTTCAGAGTTACAGTGCGTTTTTTGTAAAGAATAAAAATGGCGGATTACGGCTAAACTAAGCCGAAATCGAAAAAATTTTATACCACATTTTCGACTTATTTTTGCATGTAGAATCTGAATCTGCATATCCCGCTACGCTTTACAGAATCACCCTGTATATTGCTTAAAATAAATATTTTGGGTTAGCATATACAATAATTATTGTAGTTTTTGCAAACATTAACTAAATTTAGTGTATAACTTACATCATGATACATTTTAAATATATTATTGTATTTTTCTAATTTCTCTTTTTCCCAATAATAGAAAGGGATTAAAATATAGTACAATTTAACACTTTCCCAGAACACAAATTATATTTATATAAAGAGTTACTATGGTTACAAAGTAACAATAATATGTAATATAGTTTATATTTAATTGGTCATTATATTATTAAAACTAAATTATTTAGTTTCATAATTTACATGTTCGTAGATTTTTAAATATACACTGACATTAACAATTCAATGGCGGACAATTTGACTTGAAAACACTTATTCATTTACGCTCACCAATTAAAATTATTTTATTAAATAATCATGATGTTGGTAATAGCGATCATGGCGTTTTATAAATTATTACTTTAAATTTAGAGTATATTTCACATTATTCGAGTGAAGATGGTACACTGTATTATTTTTGTTAGTAGTGAAGTGTTTTAAAGTTGTGTTCTATTGTTGTATATGTGTATTTATGACCATTAGGATGTTTGGCGAAATAGGTTTTTGATCTTCTATTGTAGATCTGGCCCATATACAACATGTAGACCTACAAATTTAAAGTTTGGCCAATGTTTTTCGGTTACTAGTCTTAAGTTTGACTCTTGATCAGCCAATACATTTGATGTTTTGTAAAATTAGATGATTTGGTGATACCGTAAGTTATTCTTGATGTTTTTGTCAAATCTTGTCTCGAGATTAACCATCATTTTGTCCGTAGCCGGCACAAAAGCTTTTCTTCTACACAAAATAGCAGTAAACTTCTTCTTTCTCGTCATCAGGGTGAACTAAAAGTTGTTTGTTGTTGCCGCTGACCCAGAAGCTGCTACTTGTTGTTGGCACGTCAGTTTAAAAAAAACTTCAAAACCGTTCGTTAACCTTGTCTTTATTTCATGTCTTACTAAGTCTACCACTAATAGTGAATAATATCACTTTTAACACGACGAATAAAAGTTTTACGAACCGATTGTAATTGCTGCTGGAACATCTACAGACGGAGACAGACGGGCGAGTCCACATAATTACTTCCGAGAATGCGGGGGATGGCCGGGTGCGGAAGTTTGGCCCTGCAGTGCAAAAACCAGAGGATCATAAAGTGAAATATGTAAACAGAACAGCTGCCGCTAGTCCTTACTTGATCCATCAATACTCAATATTCCGTATCTCATTGTTTTGTACGGAGTCATAAACGAAATAAAATTTCGTCCTACAAAAAACTGAACAGAAGGCGGGTCCGGAACCCCAAAAACCCCCTCCAGAGCCTACTGCCGAATGCAATTGATATTCTTACATCAAGGGCGTAGCCAGGAATTTTTTCGGGAGGGATCAGGTCAGGACCGGGGATTTGAATTTAAACACTTTTAACCCATTCACTGCTAAGGAATTACATGTGAGCTTGACACTGAACACTATGAGAAGCGGCCGACTCACAGTGCATTTCACGCAAACTTCATATTGGTGAGTATTTTCAATACACGATGCATTGCATGCTTCGAGCGCCAACCCGTGTTGGGAGAATTTTTAATACACAGAGCATTGCGTGTTTCGCACGCCAACCCTCGTATGGGAGTATTTTCAATACAAAATGAATTGAGTGCTTCGCACGCCAACAACCTAAACGACCTTATAGCCCGTCTAGTTCCTCCAAAATCAATGAAAACGTAAAACACCATAAAAGCTTTAAAATCCACGTAAGGGATTTCGGAGTTAGTTCTAACCCCCTACATCCCCCTTGCTTATATATATTTTTTTTTACTTGGTTAGAGGTGAGGATTAAGCTACACTCTGGCTTAGGCCTATATTATTATTATTATTATTATTATTATTTTATTGCCATTCCTTCAAACATACATTTGAGGACCTATAGGAGGCTAGTAGCCCGTACATAGGAGGTCCCTAAAACTAAAACAATTAAATTTACAATTCATTTTTTCTCCACTTATTAATACAAATACAATTTAATTTAACATATATAATTTAATTTCATAAAATTTTTATTTCTTTAATTATTAATAAAAAAAAAAAAAAATTATTTATTGCATTAGTAAGTTTTCACTTTTCACTTAAATTTTAACTACACTTTACTTTATATTCTATGTAATCATTTGTTTCTGGCTTGTACTCGTTGGCTATGTTGAAATGTTGTTACGTATATTGTATTGTTTTGTTCAGAATTAAATATTATGTTGAGAATACGGTGGACATTGTTTGTTTGTTGTATGTACAGTATTTTAAAATTGTGAAACGTACTACTTTCTCACGAAATGTATAACAAATGTATTTATTGTATTGTCATTTCTTTTTAACTGTGCAATTTAATTGCTTGTGTTGATATTAAATAAAGATAAGTTGTTGCCCACGAATCTAAAATTATGCAATAATACATTATATATTATGTTTAATTTTTACAAAAACAACTTAGATGGATAACATGGATAATACATATTTCTGCTAAATTAAAAGAATGTGGTGTGCCTATACGTAATTTGCCTGTTTGACATCGAAAGTTGCCATTGTGTTCAAAATGTGTTCGTTCTAAAATTAGTAATACTTAAAACATTTAATTTTTTCCAAACTATTTCATTGGATCGTAGTTTCAAATGATATCTACGGCTATTTTTTGTGTGATACCTATGGTTTTTTCAATGGGGTTTATTGGTACGTACATGAATTAATAATGTTGAACGTTGTTAGAATTAAGTTAGGTTTTTGCACTGACATTTTCGGTTTGTCAATAAATTCATATCTCTTTTTTACACAATTATTGTTGTTAAATTTAATTTCTTTTCTGATAATTTTGGCTGATGATTTCTATATTTGCTCTTATGTACAGCAGTGAAGTTTACTAAAGGCCCAATAGGTTTGTCTATTGCATTTACTTTATGTAGACTACGAAGATTTGGATCTGTATGATCAATAGTTTAAATTAATTTACCATATTTTCGGGCTGTAAGAGTGTCCATGAGTTATATTAACTTTGCTGTAATACATTAAACTAATTATTTTACCAATCAATTTGAAAAACAGCCCCCGGCCAACTACCAACTAATCAGATAATTATGTTGGATTGATTTAATAAATTAGACAGGAAGTCGGTATTTAAAGAAAAGGAAGCTTATGCTCAAACAAATTTAGCTTTCGTGGATGGACATTTTATGTAAGTCTAATAAGTCGTTTTGTGTTGGTCATTTTTTAAACATTTTGGCATTCTCATAAAGTATGGACTAACGAAATCAAACAATTTTTATATTTACCTTCAGGTACTTAAATCGTAAATAATCGTCCATGTGCATTACAATTGTATACAGAAACCTAAGGCAATTAATTGTATAAACAATGACTATACAAAATATGAAATTGATAACCTAAAACCTTATGTATAAAGCACGGATAACATATAAAACAACAGACATTTTAAATTTTAAATGTACTAAAAATAAAACAATAGAAACCTAACAATAAAGTACTGTTCAAAAGTCAGGCCTTCTATAACAATGGTTTGGACAAGAGTTTTAAAACTGAAACAATCATTGCTGAAATTTGTAAACAGAAGTTTGTGTTTACTGTTATGTCCAGAAAGATGCGAGCTGCTTTGTTTGTACAAGTTAGAAAGAAGCCTCTGGCTGAATTTCAAACAAATACAAAGTTAGTACAACATTTATCGTATGCTTTTATTGAACGCTTCAAAAGCAATATGAATAGTACATATTTTAAATCGATTTGTAAATATATTTCTAAGCATTTGACCATTTTTTTTAGATGATAACACTTATTCTTGTAAAACAATAAGTTTTCTTAAATAAATAAGGATTTACAAACATCTATATAAACTATATAATTATTGTACAGTCTCGTTGTTAATTATATTTCATTGGTCAATTTTTAATTCAATTAAACAAATTATAGAAAAATATCGACATATTGAATATAGACTAATTACTTTTAAAAAATATATACGCACTGTATTTCTTTCTTTTTCAAAAACTATAACTTTATGCACAACCATATTTTATAGGAATTTCCCTTTATGTGCTAGAAACGTAGTTGAGGTGGATGCAGAGGGATTCGTTAGTAGTGACTTCAATCTATTTAGTCGTGAAGGGTTAATTGTATTGTATTTCGGAAGTGGTAATAGGAGATAAACATTTAAAAATAAAATCGTTCTCAATGTATTACAATATCCCCAAACAATGTCTAATATAATATACCTATTTCCCTCTATCTTCAGTTAATTTGCCTCACTTACGGAGCTAGATTATCAAAACAAATACAAATATATAACGGTAATAATTTTGGTATATGCCTTATCTAACTTTTATAAGGTAAATAAATCCAATGCACAAATAAAAATGAAACGAGAGCTGAATTCTTTTAATTAACAAGTATAGAAATTATTTGCAAAATTTAATTAATGTTATTTCGACAAAAAAGTATATGTTATAAGTAAGTTTTTTGATCGTTCAATAGGTATAGTTCATTCATGTTCATATATTAGGCAAAAACACAATCAAACTCATCTCGGTTGGTCTGTGCGTCTTTTCCCAAGTTGAAATTGAAATCTACACCAAAGAGATGTTATAATACATATTTTAAAGAACAAAGAGGTGAATTAAATAGTAAACTAGTTATTATAGGCCTAAGTGTTAAAATTTGTATGATGTAATTGTCGATGAGTGTAATTATGGAATATAGGGAAAACTTAGTTCGCAGTTCTTATCACAATTAAAATTGATTCAATATGAAATAATGTTCAATCAACTCTTGTTTATATTGATAGTTTATATAGTTTCACCACTACTATGTAAAACACAAAATTAGCCTATGAATAAGTGGAATGATCTCACCAATGGTATCTAATCTTCGTCATAGTTTTATCTTGGGTTTGTGCGTATCCTTATTTTATTAGTTCTTCTTCTAGTCCTGCCGGCTTGCTTGGAGGATTAGTTCATTATTAAAATGGACTAATTTGTTAAATTGTTGCTGCACTAACCAATTGACATCTGCTCCCTTGGCAGTTTTTACAAGAATGACAATTTATTTCACTATTGGTACTCTCCGGAACTTTGCACACTTGTCGACTGGATATAAACTTCGGGGTGGTTGTGTTTGTAAGTGTTATGAATGGCTTAGTTAAAATGTTGTCTCTTTTCGAGTATTAAATTATTTTTTGAGAAGTAGGCTACAATCATTTATAAATCATCAATATTTATTTTATTGTGGAAATTAATAGATAAATTGAATAAAATACTTAAATAACTCCATATTACTGGTACCCCTTTATAATCTAATTCTTGTATGCCTATAGCTTAAAGAAACTTACGAATCTTATTTCGTAATCCGTGCAATTCACGATCCAATCACAGGCGGTCATTCTGTCTTGAGCGTGGCCATCCCATATGGAACAATGTCTTCCGAGTCTTTTTGTAGGTGGTTTTAACTTGGTTTTGCAATTTTCCTGCCTTAACGGCATTTCTGACTTTCAAATGTAGTTAGTGAATAATTTAGTATTGAATTAGGGTTGATAATTTTCCTGGATTGATCGATTGGTTTTGTTTAATTTTTATATAGAAAGTGTAGGTCAAAAATATCGGGAAGTAATTTTAATTAGTTTCTTTCAATCTCGAAAATCGGGTTTCTTGACAATTTTCGTCTATTTTCCTGGGAGTTTACATATTTTCCGCTAGGTGTCGTTTGCTTATATTTGCCTTCTTTTGAAAAGTAATTCTAATAGATCTCTCTCTCCAATTATTTCCTTAATGAAATTCTTTATTTATGTGTAATTAGTTTTTACAGTAGTTTATTTTGAATTGTTACAGTATATTGGCTTGAGACTTTCCGTTTATAATTTAGTTTCCATTAAATATTAATTTTATTTTCTACCAAACAAACATTAAAGAAAGTAAGCCAAACATGGTAAATATTAAATTATATAATTATGTTTAAAAAATATATATGTTTAAAAGTTAATTGCAAAAACAAAGAATATGTAATTTAGTTACAAAAAATATGTACGAATAATGTAGAATATCCTCTTCACGTTACAAAATACTACTGTTTCTCGAAGAAAAAACGGTAAATGTAAATACTTATCAGAGTGTACTTTTTGCTCAGACAAAACAATTATTTTCAAGTTATAATTTAAAACTTAATTATTATAATTTAAAATTAGCCTAAAAATGTTTTACAATTATCCATTATGGACTTTTAAGAACATGTTTATTCTTTGTTTTCTTAGAAACTAAATTTTGAGTTTGGTTAAAAAAGACCCAAAAAGACTATAGTTTTAAAAAAAATAAATGGTACCAGGAACTGGCGCATACTTTCTAACAAACATATTTAAATTATCAAACATATTCACTGTAACTTCATATTTGTAGGAGGGGTAGGAGAGGTGATAAAGTAGGAGATTAACTAATAAATATTCTTATTAGCTAGAGAGAAAACTATTCGATCGATTTCGAACAAATTTGCACCAAACACGTCAAATAGACCTTTATAGATGCACGAAAAAAGGTTTCGAAACATTTTGAAAAACCACCCCCTTTTCGGCCAAAAAACCCCCAAAAATCAGGTATTATTATTATTGTTATTAGCTAAACGAGAATTTTTAGAAATATGCGGTTTTTTGCACACGGCAGGGTACCTTAAGGACCACAAATAAGCCAAATTTTATCAAAATTGTTAGAGCCGTTTTTTTTTATAAAAAAATAATAACTGATTTTTTTGGGGGTTTTGTCCAAAAAGGGGGTTGTTTTTCAAAACATTTTCCCGTGCATCTATACAGGCCTAATTGACATGTCTGGTGCAAATTTGATCGAAATCGATCGAATCGTTTTCTCTCTAGCTATGTAAACAAACAGACGTACATACACACAGACACACATTTTGTAAAAAACACATTTTTTTACTCAGGTAGTCCCAAAACGGATATTTCCACAAAAGTCTCAACATCGATTTTTTTGCGATCACTATACTTTCTCTATACTATAGTATAGTAAGAAAGTAAAATAATTACAAGACTTAGCATAAGTGTGAATACAAATTTAAGGAAGAAATAACTTGTAGCCTATTTATTTGAAAACATTTTTTAATCATTCCAGCTATTAGTTGGTTGTCATACATAAGACAAAATAAAGCGAATAAATTTATAAAATTATAAGTTATTATTAGTGATAGATTCTGTTTCATTGTGCTCCTTCCCATAGTAATTTTAAAAGTACAATGGTATTATAAGACCAAACATAATGCATGGATAGAAGATATTTACATGCTTTTATGTTTATAGTATGTTAAGCATTTACAGATATTAAATGCACTACAATTGATAGAAAAGGCGATCAGAGAATTTGCGCTTTGTTTTACACTTAAAGTTGTTAAAAAGTATTTTACCCAATGTATTGGTTAGGCCTACCTCGTGTTTGAATTTAGAGATTTGTGTTAACACAATGTCAACTCGGAAAACTTGCTTCGTTACGGCGGTGTTAGTATGTTGTGGTATTGAAACCAACATTTGCAAGCAGGGTGATAAAACCGACAGCTATTCAATTTACAGATCTATTCAGCGTGAAGGAAATAGTATCGAATTTCCAACCGAAGCTTCACATTGTTACGGATTTAGGTCAGACACTCCAGCATAGAGACATAAAGTTTGGTCTATTCCCTAAAGCAAAGTGTGTAATGATACAAAATTCATCTTGCTAACCTATACATAATACAATTTTTGTTCTTGGTGTTTAAGACTATCTTAAAATATTATATTGAAAAGAACAAACATAACAATTTGAATTCCATGTCATCGGTAACCAAGTCACTTCAATAAATAAATAATAACTGTAAATTATAGTTATCTATATTACATTTGAACTTATCCGTCTTGTGATTTCATTCGTTTCCTGTTTATGACGCGTTTCGGGGCCGTGGTCCCATCATCAATAGGAAATTTGATCACTCCGTTGCAGGTCGTTAAACGTTACAAAAACACAAACACATTTAACTGACACTAGTGACACATGTACAAAAACATTTATGGTCCTCATTCGCGAGGATTGACTTGACAGTGTCTCGTTGTCTACCACGCGTGACACTGCCTTACACAACGTAGCGCAAAGAGGACACTGTCAATAATATAAACGACAACCGCCATTTTTGAGATTCATTTTGAGATTTGAAAACATTTGTACTGAATTATCTAGGGTCGAAATAGAGGGGTTTATGTTAAAACTAAGGCTGCAGCTAATTCGGTCCCGTCGCTATAACTTACATTGCGCACGGTAGTCTGATTCATCCTGTAAACAGGGTGTCCTGCGACCATATGAACAAACTTTGTCACGTTATTCAGCATGTCAAAAGAAACAAAAAATGTAATATAACATGTGTACTATCTCATTCCGTTTTCGGTCTGTCTGTCTGTATGTGTTTTTTACAAAATACTTAATATTTTTAGAAGTAGAAAAGATATTGATTTCCAACTTTGTACACCTATTTGTTGCATAACCTTGTATCACTGTACGAAAAATTGGAACAATATTTTAAATATTTTCAAAATGACGGCCGTTTATAATTTTTAAAGTCAAATATTTCAAAAACCGCTAACTTTACAAAAAATTACAAGAGACAAAAAAGTTTACTTTTTTAATGACAAACTCAATGGCTTTTTATGTTTTCTGTAGCTGAAAGGACAACAGAGATATTGACAAAAAAAAAGGAAAAATGTATTTCTTGGTAGTTGTCAACAATACCCAGAATTACTCTAGAAACAAAATATTTTAAAGTTATTTTAAGCTAAAATAATAAGTTATTTGCATAATGTTCCGAGCACTTATGAGCTGATTCCACTAGCAAAAATAACGAAAAAAGTTAATTTATTCATAGGTCTGGAAATGCTACGTTAGAGAGTTACAGCTAGCGAAAGATTTCACCCGTGTTTCAGATTACTCACAGAAACGAATCCCTATTCAAATATGTAGGGCGTTAATTAAGGTGTCAAATTTAAATTAATTTAACCCCTACATATTTCCCCTACATAACCCCTACATAAAGCCCTATGTAGGGGCTTTATGTATAACCCCTGAATAACGTGACAAAGTTTGTTCATATGGTCGCAGGACACCCTGTATAGTACACGTATATATAACAGAACATATAGTTTACTTGGTAATATCACTGAAATGGACATTGTGCTTCCTCATTTCGTAAGTTGAGTTAAAATAGTCTATTTGGTAATACCTCTGAAATGGACATTGCGCTTCCTTTTTTCATAAATTGTGTTTTTATTCTATATTTTTAAGTGTAAATCAGAATATCGCCTTAGAAGTTTACAGTTCTCCCATGTGGTCTTAACACACCTGGATTTATTTTATTTAATCACATCTTCGAGCGAAGTCACAAGTACCAGCTGGTCGATACGAATAGTTATGTTTATAATTAATTAGTGATATCAGATTGTATACCATTAATCAACATAAAAACAAATACGAAGATTCAAACTTTAGCCTTTACATTGAAGACCTCAAATTACATTTGTTTTGCTATTATCAGCAAGAAAGTATCCCAACTCAGATCATTAAACAATTATTTGTA
>JAGFPH010006129.1:0-39798 GCA_018207615.1 Philaenus spumarius | reverse complement strand
CTACACTATATACAGATTCTGTGTACAAGTTGTATTCTATCAAAGATTTCTACACTATATACAGATTCTGTGTACAAGTTGTATTCTATCAAAGATCTCTACACTATATGCATATATCGGCGTAAATCCAGGCACTTGGCTTCGACCTGGCGCGATGGGAGAGGCCAAACATTATTCCACACCGCTTTCTAATGCGACTCATCTTTCAAAGGAACTAGTGGATGGTTACCTCACCCTTAGCACGTTCACTGCTACTCAAATTTCTATGCTAAGAGCTGACCTTTTATTTTAATATGTTTAGTCTAATAAGTAGAAATTACTTTACTTTTTATTTTTGAAGCTTTTTACGTAATAATCACTAATATTTTAAATGCATTGGGTATTGAAAATACTCATAATATGCGGGTTGGCGTGCAAAGCACGCAATGCACTGTGTATTGAAAATACTCCAGATACGGGAGTTGGCGTGCGAAGCACGCAATGCATTTTTTATTGAAAATACTACCAATATACGGGGGTTGGCGTGCAATGCACTGTGCGTCGGCCGGTTCTCATAGTGTTCAGTGTCAAGCTCACTTGTGTGTCCTTAGCAGTGAACGTGTTAAACAGAGATGTACCGAGAACTGATGTTTTTATTCAGGTTAGTAGCGGTTTGCTCAAGTGCCAGCATTCGTCGTGGTATCTGTACGACACAAAGTCTCTCCGACTTGATGTGCGTTAGTACATAACTTTGAAACCAGTGATCCTATTTGCACGTAGTTTTGCTTAAAATATACTTGTGCAATCTGGAAAGGGATTTCATTAAAAAAGCTCAACATATAATTCATATCATGTATAATGACCTATTTCTTTAAGCTATAGAATAATACGTTAAATTATTGTATAACAATATATTTATATTTTCTGTAATTTTAGGTCTACAAAGGTTGATTAAATTTAGACATCCGTACATATATTACTTTTTAGTTGCAGTTGTGTCATCACTCAAGTAATCCTCCTTACTAAAATTTAAACACAATAAACTTGAACACATTAGATACAATACATATCAACCAGTTACGCGCTACTCTAGCAATAATAACAGCTGGTACACGACCTACGTAACACTTGTAGTCATAAATTCACTCGGTAGGTAGCGCAGGATGAACGTCTTGAATACAGTGCGGCCAAGTGAGGTCTTGTTTCCTATTGGCCGGCAGCCATGTTTATCCTAAATTCTTATCTGTTTATATTATATTTGTTACATATTTTTGCACGAAATAACAGAATACACTTTTTAAGAAAAAACACAGTTTGTATTATTTTAATTTCAATAAAAATATCAAACTGTAACAATTAAATCGCATGTTTTTCCTATTATAAAAAAAAACAAAAAACAAAGATGTAATTTATCTTATAATTACAAAGAGATACGACACTATTCTTTACATTATACTTCTGAGCAGATGACATTACTTTTAGGTTAATCATGGCGGCCACTTTTATATGGCAGCACTGTATCTATCACTGTAGTCTTGAACATTGACATAACGGCTTTGCTGTATAATGTATTACACCTTGAATTTTAACCACTACCTACCTACTTAGAAGTATCTTGAGAGTTGTGAATGTAAACATTTTAACAAATGTAAAATATTGATCTAGAATATTAAAGTTGTTTACATTTATTTCAATCGAACCAATAATTACACTGAAAAAAATCTCAATGTATTCTGTATTGATAATAAAGTAAGGCTTCTAAATATTCGCCTGAATTGTTTAAGTTTAGTTTAGAAGTTAAAAAATATCATTGCGAAATATTAACGAGGATGAAAACCACGACTTCTTCATCTTCCCGAGAAAATGACGAGGGATTAATTGGTTAAATTATTTTTACTCCAAGCCTATAATTGCTCAGAAAACGTATTCAAAAATATCGACTCAAAAGAATACTGAATATTTAAACGTGCGACAAACGCTGTGCTCTATCGTCATCAACCGTTGTATGTCTTGATAAAAAAATTAATAAAAGTAACATTTAAAAAATGTAAGCTGTGAAACTTAAGATGTACTCAATCCTTCAAAATAGTTTCGTTTAGGTTAATACAAATAATTTAATAAGAGTATACGATACCAAATAAGGATTTTGATAGAACACCCACCACACCCAGGTGAGGTATTCGCCCACGGCAGTTAAAAGAAACAACCTTCTTTTAAGACCTTAATAAAAATAAATAAACGGTACCAGGAACTGGCACATAAGTTCTCACAAACATAGTTAAAATATTAAACAGATTCACTGTGACTTCATAAATGTAGGTGGGGTAGGAGAGGTGATATTAAAGTAGGGAGATTAACAGAACTAATAAATATTATTATTATTATCTACAGAGAAAACTATTCAACCGATTTCGAACAAATTTGCACCAAACATGTCAAGTAGGCCTGTACAGATGCACGAAAAAAGGTATTGCAAATTTTGAAAAACAACTCCCATTTAGGCCAAAAAACTCCCAAAAAAAACAGTTACTATTACTATTAGCTAAACAAGAATTTTTAGAAAGATGAGGTTTTTTTGCATATTGTAGGGTTTAAGGGCTACAAATAAGTAAAATTTTAAATCGTTAGAGCCATTTTTGTATAAACAAATAATAACTGATTTTTTGGAGTTTTTTAGCCAAAAAAGGGGTCGTTTTTCAAAAACTTTTTTGTGCATCTATACAGGTCTAATTTACATGTTTGGTGCAAATTTATTTGAAATCGATCGAATAGTTTTCTCTCTAGCTTTGTATACATACAGACATACATACAGACAGACATTTATAGAAACCGACAGACATACAGACAGACATTTTGTAAAAAATAAATTTTTTTGGACTTAGGTGGTCCCAAAACGGATATTTCCACAAAATCCTCAACATCGAATTGTTTTGCGATCACTGTAATTTCTCTACACTCTGTATAGTGAGAAAGTAAAACAGTGAATCAATTGTATTATTCGTTTTGTTGTTGCCAAACAATACAATTTTGTGTTAATTAGTACCGTAGGATTGAGAATTTTTTTACTGATTGATTTTAATACACGTCACGTCCTTAGATTTTGTCTACATAAATAGAAACTAATTATGGTTATCATTATATATATATTGTAAACACAATTAATATTATTTCCGGTAAAAAATCAGACGATACTGTTGTAAGTACCATTTAAAAATTTACCATCTATAATTTCTAAAATATTTTCAAACAATATGAAGTATATAGTTAAACATAGAAAGCAAGTAATACGTATTTCTACGTGTTTGCATTAAATAAAAGTAGACATTAATCTCCATTAAACCGAAGTCTTCGGGGTATCGTTACCCAGTCTTTGCATTAATCACCCTTACACTCTCAACATCTGCGTTTATTCAACTGTAATCAATCAAGCAAGGTGATTTAAAGTGATTTCTTGCCAACAGATGGGGTTACCAACAGGTCTTTCAAAGTAAAACGTATAGAATTTAAAACCTAAAAATGTATTAAGATTGCAAAAAACACTCGTTCGTATTTTATTTAATTATCACAGTGAATAACATCTGGAATACCAAACACGTTTGTTAAAAAAGAGAAAACATAGCAATATATAGTAATAGCAATATAGCAATACTACTATAGCAATATATTGTAAGTCTAGCTACATAGCTATTTAAGCAGGGACTATCTTAAGTATTTTTGGTGCTAAGCTGTATTTGTTTTATTGCTTTACACATCAGAGACCGTGAAACCTCAACCAGTAAATAACAAAAATGCTGAAATCACATATAAATCAAGTTAAACAAATGTTATTAGATAAGACTAGTATTAAGATTTAGTAGGCAAGTAAGTCATACCTTCCTTCAGAATTATTCAATTCAGAATAATTAAAAGTTAGACTTTAAAAGAATCAAGTGTATTTTAACATTTTATCAGTGAATAATGAGCTCTTAGAGTGAAAAACTCGTAAACATTAAAGAACAATCGTTTATAAACATTAAAATTATATATTTGTATTGCAATTAGATCCTCATTATCACCCAAATAATTTATTAGTTTTATAAATCTGTTTAGTATATTCTTAGCATTTGTAATTTTCTTATTTGAATTTAAGTTATGAATTAAGCTTATTTGAACTATAGGCTTAATTTTATTTCAACCACTATTCTCATTCCAAATTACTAGAAGTAGGATATTATATTACAAATACACTTTTAGAAACTATCATTACAAGGAACTTCTACATATGATTCACGTTATTTATACATCTTATCCAAGTTACAGTTCTTTTTGATGAACAGTGTTCGCATCTGCTCTCAATAAAAACTGTATCAGATTAGAAACTTTTTAACTACTCGAGAAACAAACTTAAGTATATTTTTACTTTGAAAGTTTATAAAATCAAGATGGTGTAGTTCATGTTTATGTAACAGAACAAATGTTATAAAGTATTAAACTCAACTAATCTATCATGTTTTAAAGTCTAGATAAGTAATACAATAACAGAATTTTATTGCAACAACACTTTGATGTTGTTATTCTGAACTTATTTACAGCGCAACAATCGTAGTGTTACAAATTTATTATAATAAATTGATTTATTACAAAACTGTAATGTAAAAAATGATGTAAAAACATTTAAAACTATGAACCTCAAGTATTTTGAGAAGAAGTCACATTATTCCATTGAAATTGTTATACTTTCTATTGAAACATGTTGATGAATCGTGTTGCAAGTCGTTTTATTACGACTTGTGTCTTTTTTGTAAAGTAAGTTGTTGTAAAAAAAACATAGACATAAATTATTATAATTAAATAAGCGTTTACTTTATTCATTTTAGAAATATAACAAAATGCTAGATCGTTTTCCAGTCTACCTTAACCGACCTATTAAAAACCTGAATTGATTCAATTATAAAAATCATGTTTAATTTTTGTCCAAGCAAGAAGTTTTTGGCTCAAACTAGAACGTTTTGTCTTTTAAATAGGCCTAAATCAATCTTAAAATGTATCGTGATTTTTAAACGCACACTAAAAGTTTAATTATAAAATGCATTTTCCTTAAGTATCTCTTTAGTATCTGTATCACATTTTTTGTTTTTAATGGTATAATTTATAAGTTAAGAACGAAAATAGGAAAGTGTAATATTGAAGATTTAAGTATATTATGAAATTTCAACACTTTCATTAATAACACAACTTCATAGTTAATGTGTACCCACGCATTTTGTGTTCTTATTACAGTTTCATATAAAATCACTATTTAATTTTTTGGAAGATTAAATAAAAGCTAGTTGCAACAAAGCCCAACAATTATATTGCGTCTTGCACTGTTAATTCGTATTTGGGTCTGCTGCTGTGGGAGGAATAATTAAAAATCTTCCTACTAAAACCACAGTTAGTTACAATTACAATACGTACACAATTATTTACTGTAGAAATCAGTTCTTTATTTTGTAGAATATTTACACCATTTTTATCGTATAAATATTTTGATGAATGGTAATTTCCACATATTAAAATGTATGAAAATGTATAACATTCTTGGTGTTAAAATATATGCCAAATGTGTTTACTACTTGTTAACTAACTATGTTTACCTTTGTGCTTTTATGTTGTTTAACTCGTTAAAAGAGTTTTAATTACCTTGTTACAGTTATTAATCGTAAACACAAACAACAAAATTACATATTACACATTCAGTTAAAGTGTATCTGGCAACTAATTCATTATTTCAGGTGCCCGGGGTTATTTTTTCGCATTGATTCTGGCACTTCCCCCATTTGTAATATCAAAACATAAAAGCAAATCTAAACGTAGCGTTAAATATGAACACATACGCAAAGTTTTGTCTGGAACAAGTATGATTTGCAATCACAACTCGAAACCCCTAAAGCGACTCAAACAAATACTATTCAAACAGCTCTTTATTGCAATAGCAGAGAGCACTGTCAGTTAACTGTTCGCGTTTGTACATTTAACCAAATTTTAAATTGTTTTTGTAACAAAAGTCAAACATTTCAAATTGAATCGTGAATGGTTTTCAAATGTAAAAAAGTATTACTTTTTAAAAAGCAATATTTGTCAGTCTTTTGAAATACTGAAATTTATTATTGACACGATTGTTTCAATTTAGGATCGAAAATTTCATTTGAATAACTATTGTACGATGTAAGTAATATTTGTTTTCCTATTCATGTTGGCAAATAAACAGCAAAGGTTAACAGTGAGACTCAGAGGCGTAGCGAGGCATCGTTCGCCCTGGAGCAAAACAATCCAGGCCCCCTCCCCCAAAAATTTAACCTTTATACCTGTAACTCTCACTTACAATCCACCTATTATCCGCCAATCTGTAGCTCAGGCCGCAACCAGGAAAAAAAATACCAAACTTTACGCCTACCCCTCCCCCACGCTTTTCAAAATTGAAATCATAATTTAAAAGTTGGCATTGTAGTTTTAGTTATGTTTCAACTACACTGATTTCAATAAAAACCCCGAAGCACAAAGCAATGAACAAAAACAACAACTAAACAAATTAATTGTAAGTTATGTTTAATACGTTACCCTTATGTACATTTCGATGACATAATCATCATCCTCAGAGGGTTTTAACACTACTCTGGTCATCATCCTCAGAGGGTTTTAACACTACTCGTTGTTTTGTGATTCGGGGTTTTTATTCAAATCAGTGTGATTTTGTCGCCACAGTGCTCTTTTATTTGTTTAATGTCTCAACTAATTAGGTAAATATAACCAGTGTTAATGACCTTAAAATGAAATTGAATTATTTCGTTAATACATTTGTAATATAACGTTAACTTAAAGGAATAAATGATAATATCAAAATAGTTTTTTACTCTATCAACGGTTTTTAGTATTTTATAAATAAATGTCTAACATTGAAAAACTTAATAAAAACTTTACATTTACAGTTCTTTCAAATAATTTTTGCCTTTACTTTCAGCTGCAAATGTAATTTTCATATTACTAAAATCAACACTCCTAGCTCTCGTTCGTTTTATAGATATTGTTGCCAAACAACTCTTATGTTTTTGCGACATTGTGCCGCTAAGTTTTAGCTTAGAAAAAGACCTTTCTGAACTTGCATTAGCCACTGGAAATGTTAAAATGATAACAATAGGAGGTATTTACAATATCGGGAAAACTGGTATCCCTATTTATCTAGTTTTTTACTTCCAAAATAAATGACAGGTTTTTGTTACTCCTCGGCATTCATTATAGTGAGAAATAAGCTTTGCTCAGAACAATTGTTGTGTAGTCTCCAGCCGGGTTCAACTACGCTGTGCTGAAAGCCTCACAGCCAGGCCCGTGCGTAAACCTTTAGTGCCAAGAAAGTTTGGTCCTACTAACGGTAGTTCTTGCCACAACAGCCAGTCATGAGCATGCACCTAATACTCGTTATAAAAATCTTGCGCTCGACTCCTAATGGCATATTTAGTCCACACGTTGCATCACAATGTACTATTTCAACAAGAGGGATGGTAGGCCGGTTAGCATATCAATTCCACGTGCTAATGTAATATATACAAGTTAAGTTTTGTTCAAATAATATTCTTAGTTGGTCAATGTAATTTACATGAATATAAACAAAATATAATTTGAAAATTTTAATTTTTAATTTAAATTTGTCTAGGTCTAAGGCTTAGCCAATCAAACGAGAGTTCAGTTATGAGTAATGGGGAAAACTCAGAGTTCAGGGATGACTCATTGGAAAAACCCATGATTGCGAATCATATTAAAATCCGACTTTACACTCTATTAGGTGTCTTACGGTCACACACTTTGAATTCTGCGTCGATTCAGGTATATAACAAAAATTAAAAATTTTAGGGGGTTTTCATCCACTTTGACCCTCTTCCAAAATAACGTGGCCTCCCAGACCCTTACATCCCCATTCTACTTTTCGAAGCTCTATTTGAATCCGGTCTCAAAGTGACGGATGCAAAGAAATACCACTCCACATCAAGTCAATTGATATAGGCCTACCGGGGAACAATTTTCCGCCTCTTGATGCCAAGAGCCCTGGAGCTGCTGCTCCACTCGCGCCATGATCGCTACGCTACTGGAGAGACTACACGGGATTTAATTTATGGTTTATGGTTTAAGGTGTTTTTTTTGTGTGTCTAATCGCTACCTTTTTTTGCGATCGTAATTTTTGATAATGTGATGACTTACTCAACCACCGTAACGATGTTTCTGTAAAGGAAATTATAAAAGCTACAAGCAGACTTACCGTAATAAATCACGTTTCAGGAAAGCATAAATCACTAAAATGTTTAGTATTATCTTCCTTACGTAAAAGAATAATACATTTATTTTAATCTTACCTAGTTTAGATAATTACTCATAGAACCTATTTAAAAATAATCTATTCGTATATTTCAATAACTATTTATTTATGTGTTAATACATTGCCAGAATTGTAGTCTATGCACAAGTAAGGAATGCAACTAAGATTTGTATTTACTGAAGTTCAGAAGTAATGTAGTAAGTACAAAAGGGCAAGCTAAGAACAAAGCACGACGGTGGTGACTTTGAAACCGAAGGTCTTTGTGCCAAAGGCTTTTAAACTATATTTTACAAGTTGAGTTTGTGGAGTGACCAAACCTTACGTCCTTTGTACACAGCTCTTAGACAATAGACAAGTCTCGTATAAATAAAGACATTTTGTCGTTACAAGAGATATTATTAAATTCATAAACTACCCTTTTTGTTTAGGAATACAATCTGAATTTCATATATTATATCGACTTCAGTAAACATTGATGACGACGAAGCATAAATAGATACTTTTCAAAAGTTTAGTCTGAATTAAATTATGAATGTAAGACTAATTATGTTAATTATTAACTATTTCTTACTGAATTTTTTAGAATATAAATAAAAAGTAAAACAAACTAAATATGTTTTGCAAAATGTGTATACATACCCTATTATATACTTTATATAGGAAAGTCTAATCATTTTAAAAGTAAAAATAAAAATGAACATAATTCTCACAAAAATACGTTTACTAGCCAAACGCGTTTCAACGACAAAGTAGTCATCTTTAGTGGCACATTACTTACAACTAAATTATAACTAAGGAATTCTTTAGTTATAATTCCTTAATTATTCCTTAGTTATCATTTAGTTGTAGCTCATGTGCCACTGAAGATAACGACTTTGTCGTTGAAACGCGTTTGGCTAATAAACTAATTTTTGTGAGAATTGTGTTCATTTTTATTTTTACCTTTAGAAATAATATTTCTCAAGAGTCAAGCTCGATTATATTTATAAAATCTAATAAGTTTATTTAAAGTTGGCCTAAGATTACAATTATTACTGACATAGTTACATTTTCGTTAATGTATGACTTATTGTAGGAGAAATTTTCAAATATTAATTATGGAGTAGTGGATTTCTTTATATCCCACAGATAAATATTGACTAATTTTGAAATACATATATTTGTTTATTCTTATGTGTTCTTATTCGTTCTTTAAATACAATAAAATTCAATATTGATTTAAACTGTTTTTTTTTAATTTTTACGATACAATAGTTCTTCTTCTTTAGAACAATTTATATTTAAAATAATAAATATTTTTTAAAAATGTTTGCATGTTTTATGATTACAAAATTAACATGTGAATGTTGGTATCAAATGTATGGCTATAAATTATTTCTCAGGACATGTTTGAAAGTGGTTGTACAGATAAATATCAATCAACAATTATTTATTTAGTACAAACATTAGAATAACTTTAATAAACTAAAGTTTTATTCAAATCAGTGATCTTCAAAGGAAGATACTTATTTTGATTTACAATAAAATTTATTTTAAATTTTATTTATTTATACAATTTTTACTTTGATTTATAAGGGTAAAAGATGGCAATTTTAAGTGTTACTTCTTTCATCAATATTAATATTTGAAATGGCAATTCCTACTTCCAGTTTTACATGCGACATCATGTACAGTATCTGCAAGCATTATAACTGAATTGTAAAAAATAATTATTTAAAGCAAATAGACCAAAACCTTTTCACGCGGAAACTATTAACTAGTTTATTCACTAACAATATCGGAGTATTTTAGTTAAAACTTAACACTAGTTAAAATGCGAGAAAATTGTATTTATAGTAGACATAATCATCGAACAGATATCATTGTTCATAAATATTTTCTGAAATTCATTATTTTAACACGTTCACTGCTAGGCAAATTTCGTATTTCCTATGCTAGGAGCTTTTATTTTTATATTTATAACCTAAATAAGTAGACATTACTTTATTTTTTATTTTTGAAACTTTCTACGTAATAATCACTAATATTTTAAAACGGACGCACTTAGGCCTAGAAAATGCTATGTGTATTGAAAATTCTCCCAATACTGGGGTTGGCGTTCAAAGTTTTTTCTATCAAGTCTCTTAATTTTAACTCAATAATATTAATTGTCACATTTTAAATATTGTAGCAAGTACTAAAACGCTGCCTAAATCCAGCCTGGAATTCCGTTAGTATTGTTATTGGTAACCCACGGGTTTGTAGTCTTTTCAACAGCATTCCTGTGAACAACTTTGAAGAGCAGTCAGAAAATTCTATTCCTCAATAATTTTTCACTTTATTTTTTAAGTCCTTTTTCTTTAACACCCACTGGACCTCTTAGTACGAAAGTAATGTCCCGTTTACATTGTTTTGACTTATGTACAGTTGTATTGTACTTTATATTTAAAAAAAAACAGAATACTTACTGTTACATAAACGTTTATAAATAAATAGAGAAAAAGCAATTATTATAAAAACCATGCCTTCTAGAAATAAGACAATAAAAACAAATCAAAATATTTGATAATTATTACCTGAGTAATTATTCCAGTGCAAATGTTAACTTAAATGAATTTAATTTTACAATGGCTGAACTAACAGTGGAAGTGTTGTAGTGTTATAAATTATTATAAAAGGAAAATCATAAGAGTAATAATTATCTAATTACACTTAATTTTTATTATAATTCATTCAATCATTTAAAAGTAAAGTTGTTATTTTTAATATATTTAGTTGTAATTAATGTGATTGTTGGATAAATCCTAACAAATATGACAACTTTATCACTTAGAAAATAAGAAACGTTATTTTACATTGCTTTAGATATTTACAAACGGCTATTACATTTTAACTGCATTCAAATTGTCTGCCATTTTGTAAAAAATCATTTTTATGTCTTATTTATAATTCAAGGTTTGAGTAATTTTAATTGTTTATAGTAAATCAGTTTTTACGAATTTGTAGTTGTATCTAAAAATACGTACTTTATATAACGTAACTAACTGGCCCGACCCGACTTTTCACGGATAAACAAATCAAAGTTAAATGTATATTAACAAAAAATATATTATATCAATAAATATATTACACTATGTATTTCTTATGGGATTTTTAGTAACTTTGACCCCCCCAAACCTCCCATAAAATTTTGATTAAAAAAAAAAAAACTCTTTCTTAGCGAGCACCTAGGGCCCTAGAGGAAGCTACATAAAAAATTTCATTCCAATCCGTTCGGTGTTTCTTTTTAGTAACTTTGACCCCCCAAAACCCCCTAAAGTTTCGAATTTTTTAAAACCCTTTCTTAGCGAGTACCTAGGGTCCTAGAGGAAGCTACATAATAAATTTCATTCCAATCCGTTCGGTGTTTCTTTTTAGTCACTTTGACCCCCAAACCTCCCTAAAATTTCGAATTTTTTGAAAAACTTGCTTAACGAGCACCTATGGCCCTTGGGAAAGCTATATACAAAATTTCATTTCAATCCGTTGGATGGTTTTAGAGAAATCGTGATTTTGTAACTTTGACCCCCCCAATTTCGATTTTTTTTAAAACTCTTTCTTAGGGAGCACCCACGGCCTTAGAGGAAGCTACATACCAAATTTCATAGCAAACCGTTCGATAGTTTTTAATAAATCGTGATTTAGTAACTTTGACCCCCAAAACCCCCCTAAAATTTCGAATTTTCGGAATTCCTTTCTTAGTGCGCGTCTAGAGCCTATAAAGAGTATTAGTGCCAAATTTCATGTTTGTAGGTCTCGTGGTTTTGGAGAAACTGTGATGAGTCAATGAGTCAATGGTATTTGGCTTTTATAAGTATAGATAATGAAACGTTCATTGCAAAATAACAAAACCGTAATATAATGCGTACTATCACTAAAACATATTACTGTTTTTTTTTATTGTTTTTACTTTACACTCCTATAAATAACCCTAGATTATTGTCAGTTATATACACAGGGGTTTTAGTCCAATTTAAACTTGTTTGTATTAACACCTCGTTTGTATCCACACTATTATAATAATACATTGCAATCTGCTTATAATTTGGAAGGCTATTACGTATTTTTATTATTATTATTTGGGGTGAACCACATCTAGGCCTACATTTTGTTTCGAATCCTAAAACATTAAAAAAAATAAATAGGTTAGTGTATATGAGTATACAATTTATAAAGTATCTAAATTGTATTTAACTTGACTACCAAGCCTACACATTTTACAAATTGCATCAGATTTTCGAATCACGAAAATATTATGAAATGGAAATGTCTGGTTTTAAAATCGTACGACGATTACGAGCAAAACAAGAAACTATATATCTAAAAAAAATCTATTTATGAAAGTAAACAATATATATATATATATATATATAATATTTGTTTAATTCAATACTATCTGGCATTGCTTTACTTTAAAGCACTGTAAACACGTTTCAACGAAAAATATTAATGGAGATTGTACAAAACGTACAACAAGTAGGCGCATTTTACAACTAAATGAAGTTAAAATAAAAACAAAAACTTATGTTGAACTACAATTAATATTTTATGGCCACTAAAAATATATAATTTATATTGTTATCAATATCAAAAATTTGAGTGAACTATATTAATTTGATAATTAGATAGGCCTATAGTTATTAAAATAGTAGTAAATAAATGTAAATTTGTTTATATAAACTAGGGGAGACCCCTGCGAGCTTCGCACGCCAACCCCCAATGGAACCTTCTAAAAACTTATGTTATGTTTTATTTATAATACAGGTATAGGATTAATAATAACCTCAAAACTAAGATGGTAAATAATAATAAACTAGGGGAGGCCCCTGCGTGCTCCGCAAGCCAACCCCCGGTGCGACCTTCTAAAAACATATGTTATGTTTTATTTATAATAAAAGTGTAGGATTAATAATAACCTCAAAAATAAGATGGTAAATAATGTTAAATGTTCAAATCAAATTATTTCTTATATTTTATAACAGCAGTAATAATAAAGGTTAAAAGAACCAGTAAGGCTCAGGTCTACACTTAATCAAAAACCTAACAAAAAAGTTATAAATAATAACCTCAAAACTAAGTTGGTAAATAATGTTAAATGTTCAAAACAAATTAGTTCGTAAATTTTATAATTTGAATAAATAATTAATTTCCTCCCTTATAAAAATCAATATTTACTTCCACAAAGCAGCTGTATTAGTTAGTTTCTTATTATAAACAGCTGTTTTGTATTAAAATGTTTTTATAACCTTCTGAATACTGTAATCATCGTTATTTACATCCACGAAATCAGCTGGATTAGTTTGTTTCTTATTATAAACAGCTGTTTTGTATAGAAATGGTTTTTAAATATTTTCCATGTTAATCTTATGGGGAAAACCCGACCTTTGAGATTAGCTCACGCCATTAAGGATACGAATTTTTGACATCTAAAACTTTATTGTAAAACTAGGAAATGAGACGAATTTTTTGAAACCTCAAACATTGAAATTGGTCCAGAAATAAGGGAGGAGTTGTGTTTACAAAAAACGGCTTCACGTATTATATATAAAGATGTTAAACGTACGTAATTTTATAAAAAAAGTAATTATGTTAGACCATTTTTAATAGCAAAATAAAGGTTCTTAGTACTTCTAAAAGTAGTTACATTTAATTTCAAAACTTCTAGTTTAAATTATTATTCTACAATTTACTCATAAATCATACAAAACTCAGTTTCTTGCTCTGGACAACTTTGTCGACACTAAAATGAAGTATTTGTAGCTACTGAGCCCAATGCATTACATTTTAACTCATAAATATTCTGCCGTGAATGAAGTATACAATCATAATAAAAACGGAGCTTCTTTTACTTCGCTTAAATATTAATTGCAGGCTGCATTCAGTTGTGTTACGGGAAACAGTTCGCGGTTAAATTTTAGTGAAACAAACAAGTTTGAAAAATGTTCGCGTGAATGTAAAACGTAAATTAAACTGTAATAATATTTTTTATCTAACGTAAATAATAGCTTAGACTATTTTAAATTACATAATATGTTAGGACCATCTGCAGGAATTAAATTTGTATTACACTTTGTCCAAACAAACCTGCGCTCTAACCCATAAAATCGACCCTCGCTCTCACCTTTGCTGGCTCACTCACACGGCCTACCTGCTGCTAATGGTTCTTCTATGAATCACCAACTAACCTTAGTGCTACAAAATCACATTTTTCTAACTGTTAATGTGACACGGTTTTCTGAGTTGTCACAAATGTACCGTGTTTGTACTCATTTTGCGAGGAAAAATATTTAGAGTTCAGTAATTAGAGTAAAAATTAAGTAAAATTAACAGTCAGAAAAATGTGATTTTGTAGTTGGTGATTCATAGAAGAAAGATTAGCGCCAGGTAGGCAGTGTGAGTGATTCTGCGCGTTGGGAGCGACAGTCGGTTTTAAGGCTTACAGCGCACGTCTGTTTGGACAAACTATAATTTGTCAGTTATAGTCTTATACTTATGTTCTATTGTTTAGTAGAACGTTTAGTATAATTAAAGATAATTAGAAACACTGAAGTCCCAACAAGTTCGTTGAATAAAACTACACAAATAAACTATTTATTTTAGAAATTATTTTGAAAATTTTAATAACATTAGCGAAAATATCTAAACTTAAACTCTGTAATTATTTCTACAAAGTTTCGTTTAATTTGTAGTTAGCCAACTTGCCGAGCAAAATTTGATTCGTGAGTCGAATCTGGTGGAAGCCCCCATAATTTAAAACTTAACCTTAAAATCGTTTTACACGTGTCATACACATTGCATAATGGAAATTCAGATAATCTTACCTGTTAAAGACTCACAAATTCACACAAAATTACAACGGCAAACAATATAATATATTAAAAAAATAAAATAACACTATTCTCACTCACATAAGTTTATAATGATAATTAAATCTATGTGAGTAAGAATAGTGTTATTTTTATTTTTTGAATATAAATTCCTTCTTACCAGTCGAGCTCAAAGTGTATTTTATAATATAACAAAAGTAACAGTGAAACAGGTTTCTAAAGATATAGGCCTACGACTGCCTGTGGTCAAACAATGGATCCCAGGTGTATCCCAATTCGTACCTGCGAATGGAATTCGGGAGGGAAATTTACATTTATAAACTTACAGTTTGTGTGTATTTTATAAAAATAAATACACCAAACTTTACCACTATATCTACTTTATATAATGCAATATAAAATATACATGCTGCTTACAAGTGCGTGTTAGTTTCAGATTCGTGTGATACAAAAGTCTATAATAAACATTGTAAATATTATAATGTTTGTTAATCGCCATTCCGAATATTGATATATATTAATAAGTATATGAACTTACCGTCTGCAATATCCTTGTATTATCGTCGTTTATATATTAATGTAAGTTAGTATAAATTACGATTTCGAACCAACCTATAAAGGCGATTTATATCTGTCGGTTTAGACGTTTCTGCAATATAAGGTTTTACGTCAGTAGTAAAATACGAAATGTAATGGAAAAGTGAATTTTCCATAAATTAACTTATTGCGAAATCTAAAATCAAAAGCGTAATATTATCTAAAATTTAATAAAAAACAAAAAAATAATTCTGAAAATATTGATTAGGTGTAAACTATAAATATAACCGAGCTTGACTCGTAAGAAATATTATTTTTAAAAGTAAAAATAAAAATCCAGAACACAATTCTCACAAAAATACGTTTATTTGTCAAACGCGTTTCAACGACAAAGTCGTCATCTTCAGTGACACATGAGCTACAACTAAATTATAACTAAGGAAACAAGGTGTATGCTACATATTTATACCCTTTCACAGAGTAGTGTCTTAATTTACAAGCAACCAATAGAGTTGACAATAACAACACCATCCAGGTGTGAACTGGCTTACATTTTTATTTTAAAACTAAACTTATCAAATATAGTAACTTAAAAAGCTTTTTGGAGCAAAAAGATACAGTTAGTTTATTTTTACAAACCACTTGAAATTAGGTTTATACTTTTACAGGTTGACCCTGAACTTTCTGGACCCCTTTTGAGAATATGTTCCTGGGACCCAGACAAACATATTTCACATGTTTGGGTCTACGGTGATTATTTTTTCATCAATACTATTTACAAAATAGTTAATAGTTTTGGAAGTAGAAAATATATTGAGCTCAAACTTTCTATACCTATTTGCTGCGTAAACTTTTATCTCTGTACTAAAAATTAGAACATTATTTATTTTAAATATTTTAAAAATTGGGGCCGTTTATAATTTTTAATGTCAAATATATCAAAAACCGTAAACTTTACAAAAAAATTACAAGAGACCAAAAATTACTTTTTTAATGATAAACACAAAGCTTTTTCTTTTTATTTTGTCTGTAACTCAAATGATTACAGAAGTATTGACAAAAAAAGGAAATTGTATTTCTTGGTAGTTGTCAACAATACCCAGGATTACTCTAAAATCAAAATATTTTAATGCGTTTTGGGTCAAATATCGCAACAATTACTGCAGTTACAGAACTGGGACCTATTTTATTAAATTTATCTGCTAGTTTTACGTAAATTTTATTAAATTTTACACCTTAATTAACGACCTACGTATTCCAATAGGGATTCGTTTATGTGAGTAATCTGAAACACGGGTGAAATCTTTCGCCTGCTGTAACTGTCTGAAGAAGCATTTCCGGACCTATGAATATATGAACTTTTTCATAATTTTTGCTAATGGAATCAGCTCAAGAAGTTCTCGGAACATCATCCAAATAACTTATTATTGTAGCTCATAATAAGTTTAAAATATTTTGCTTCTAGAGTAATTCTGGGTATTGTTGCAAACTAACAAGAAATACTTTTTTCCTTTTTTTTGTCAATATCTCTGTTATCCTTTGAGCTACTGACAAATTAAAAAAAAACATTGTGTTTGTCCTTAAAAAGTAAATGTTTTTGAGATATTTGTCAATAAAAATTATAAACGGCCGCCATTTTTAAAATACTTAAAATAATGTTCTAATTTTTCGTACATTGATAAAAGGTTACGCAACAAATAGATATATACAAATGTTGAGCTCAATATCTTTTCTCCTTCCAAAAATATTAAGAATTTTGTAAAAAAAACACACATACAGACAGTCATATGAAAAAATAAAAATTGTAAACCCATGTTTATGTTGTGAAATATTTTTGTCTGGATCCCAGGAACATATCCACAAAAGGGGTCAGAGAGTTCGGGGACACCCTGTATAATTTTTTAAGATACAAAATCTTCTCCTGTTTGCAACAACTACTAATCATGCCCTTTTTCTAACTACCAACTAGTAGTTTTTACTTTTAAATATTTTGTTTAAGATATTTCCTGCTTTATGTTGTTGTTTTTTAAAATTCAGCTTAACATTGCAGTCAGTTTGTCCCGAACAAATTCTCTACCACAAAAATATCGAACATAATATATAAACCCAACTATAATATAATAAATTTTCTTCTTCTATAAATATTTGTTTTTTTTATAATGAATTTTAATAAATTATATAAACAGTACAAGGGTATTGTTTTGTTATTTTCTTTTAATACTATTTTTTAAGTAAACCTGTAGGCCTACTAACATTATTACCTTTATGCTGAAGAGGTTATTACCAAAAACTAACACAATGCAGACATTTTTTTTAATTATAATAATTGACGGAGCGAAGCGAGGTCTCCGATTTAGCCCGACCGTTCGGCATTTCGTCTGTGTGTCTGTCTGTCTCACGATTACGGCCAAACGCCTTGACCGATTTTGATGATTTTTTGTACGAATATTCCTAGGCGAGGCCATGAATGTATAAATTTTTTTCCATTTTTAATTTTTAACCCCTAAAATAAAATAAAAATGGCGGCCGGACCGTTTCTCTCAGTGTAAGCTTTTTCCAAAGCCAGTTTGTGGCTTAAAGTAAGTCGAATTTAAAAACTAATAACATTATGCGAGTAGAAAATTAGATTTTCAACAAAATTGTAGCCTTGATTTTTGTCCGTATCTCTAACCGTATGCTCACAAATTGGCAGTAAACTTCAAATTTGTTAAAATCGTACAAGTTTTTGTATTTCAACCATGTTTTTATACGTTTATTCTAAACCAATTCAAAAGTGTTCTATAGCTTTTTTGTAGATAAAGGTTCAAAAATTTCACATATGCTAGTAAACAAAATGATTGAAGGGAAATTAACAAAGTTATTAGCTCAAGAAACAAGCATGTTCAGTAACGAAAGGATAAGTTCAACTTTAAGCCTACATAAAAAGCAGTAAAAATGTTTTGTAATTTGTTTCATAAATGTAACAAAGTTTCGTAATTTAGTTCTAAATAGAACTGCAAACAAATATTTATGAATTTCAAATTTATTATTTTTAAAACACCAGTTTTTATGTTCGTACTACAGTCTGCTAACAAAACTAGGCCTGTTTTGAATAGTAATTTAGGAATATATCCTTTGCCCAAAAATGACATATTATAAGAAAACGTGGAGGATAAATCAACGAATTGAACTGTATACTTGTAAATTATTAATTTATAAAAGTATTTGACTTAGCTTTACTTAAATTACAAAATGAGATGAAACAAATGAAACCTCGTGGTGATAAAGGACATACAAAAAATGACCGTTGGACAGCATGGGAAGTGTTGCTACATGGGTTGAGATCACTATCACGACGCTTTAACATTGTTTGTTTTTATTATTTCTAATACTGGAATGTGATATGGAACTGTAAATACATTGTTAAGTCTTAGTTATTTAAGTATGTAAATATTTAATTCTATGTTTTCCCTCAATAACGCGAAATTTGTAGCTACCTTACGTATTATTACCCTTCATAAAACACAATGTCCATTAAAAGAAAATCTTTAGCAGTTAAAGCTCAAGAAAAGAAGAAAAAAAACGAGAACTAGAAACCCCGAAATCGCGGGAATTGGAAAATAATCTTTCACTGGCTAAACCTTCTGCTTACTTCCTTACTGGCACACTATTTTTAACCTAAGCTCAAAACCACGTTTGTTATTTAAACGAGTGAGGTCTACTGTTCACAGAACTACTAGTACAAAACTAACAAAAGTAGAAAAAGTAGTTTTTACTACAAAAAATACAGTTTTACTTAAAATAATTTATTTTATTTTCTTACAACCATCCTATGTTTTACTTCTAAAATATCCCCTCTCGCAGTCCTATTTTATTTTTCTCTGCGCCTGGCTGGTGATTGCAATCCACATAATCAGCCTTATTAGCGAATTTCCATAGGAAAAATGAGCTATTGCAGTGGCCCTTATGGCAAGACCCAAGGTTGGGAGTAGCAAACGAGCACCGATCATGGTCCCCAGAACACGTTTTGAGGTGTCATTAAAAATCATATATGTATATATGTGTTCGCACTCTAGCGGCCGCATTTTAAGTCCGATTTGGTTCAAATTTGGTATATATGTGTTCGCACTCTAGCGGCCGCATT
The DNA here is from genome assembly GCA_018207615.1 of Philaenus spumarius. Taxonomy (NCBI): domain Eukaryota; kingdom Metazoa; phylum Arthropoda; class Insecta; order Hemiptera; family Aphrophoridae; genus Philaenus; species Philaenus spumarius. The sequence goes on along the minus strand of JAGFPH010006129.1, from coordinate 19,988 downwards.
TTAAGTCCGATTTGGTTCAAATTTGGTACACATGTTGGTAGTCTACTCGCTCGGACGAGTTTGATAGCCAAACAAATCCAACGATCGGAAGTACTTTTTTGACCGGAAGTAACTATTTTTTGAGATTTTCCTACGAGAATGAATTTTTGTAGAGTTTTTTCTACAAATAAAAGTGTAGGATGTTATTCTGCACATATTGTTTTCTTACGCGATCTTATAGCTCGATTGGTCCCCCCAAAATCGATCAAAACTTAAAATCCCATACAATTGCCTGGTTCAAAGCCATTTGGTGGATTGTACCGTGGGGTTGGCGTGCGAAGCACGCAATGTTTGTGTATTGAAATTACTCCCAATACGGAGTTTGGCGTGCGAAGCACGCAATGCTTTGTGTATTGAAAACACTCCCGTATGAGGAATGGCGTGCGAACCATTTTGCAACTATTCAGCACCAACGTGAATAGACCTATTTCCTAAATTGTTGAAACAATAAAACGTAGGCCTATAAACTTAATTTTTGAAATTTGCTCAACTCACGTCAGCGGTTCAGCTGCGTGGTCGAATTATTTGAACATTAAATTACAAAATTTAATAAACAACCCTTGAAAAATTGGAATCGTGTAGGACAGTGTTTACTTTAGACCGAAGGGTTTTTGAAATTTATTTTGCTTTTCAATAGGGTTTGTAATGATGTGCCACATGACTTACTATTACATTTTAATTGTCTAACCCTCAATTTCCCTTCATCGCCCAATACACGGTAAAATATGCCATAAAACATATCCTGTTATATACCACATGTTGAGTACACATTTCTGTTAATTTATTATAAGCTAAAAACATACACGCTATCAACAAATATTTTTGAACACACTGTTTACTAGAAGCTTTGCATGAAGTGTGTTGATTTAAAAAATGTTATAATAATCACTAGAACTAATGGCATTTATTGCAAGCTAGACCCCTTTAGCTTAGGTTAAAGCAAGACAAATGTAATGCGGTCGTATAATTCATTTCCTTGTACTGCAGTGTAATACAATGCAATATATTATAGTATTAATAGCTCATGTTTTCACGTTATTATAAGTTTGTAAAACTAAATTTAAACTAAAATAATGTTTAGATAACTAATACAAGATCTAGTGTAATAAACAGAAAATAACTACAATCTGTTTACTAACAAGTTGTGAAACATATTTTAAATCTATACCTTTGAAGTTAGGGCAAAAGGGCTTAAGTCAGAAATTGTTAACGATACAGGAGAAGCACTCAAAGTTTTGACAATCTCATGGCTTGCATTGATGTACAGTATATAATATTCACGAGAAGAGAAGGGGCAAGATAGGCAATATGGTAGCACGTAACACAAGTGCTGTTTTCTTCTCAGTTCTTATTGACAAGCCATAGCTGAGTGGATAGCGTAGAATCTTCCTGATCAGAAGATATTGGGTTCGAATCTCGGCTAAACCAACTAACTTTTCATATCTGTGGTTTCAGGGTAGGAGGGCGGAAGTAAAAGCAAACGGTGGTTGGCTCGCTTCCAAACTGACGGGATATGACTAAGTTACCTGGTCTCCAGCTTGGGATGTTTTGCACATTTTTTATAAGATATTTATGTATATATACATATTTATAAAAAACACGAACATTTGTTTATTATTTAACTTCGACTTTTTTACCATTGATGTTTGACCGCATAACCATTGAAATCACAAACAATATATATTTTATTCGTACAATAACAATTCGTTAACAATTTCTGACTTAAGCCCTTTTGCCCAAAATTCAATGATATATATAAAATCCAAATACCACTCAGTTACTCACTTATCACAAAATCTTAAAAACCTCAGAACGAATTGGAATGACATTTGGTATGTAGCTTTCTCTAGAGACCTAGGAGCTTGCTAAGAAAGGTTTTTAAAAAATTAGAAATTTTAGGGGAGGATTGACGGGCAGCCAGTGAACAATTAATACCAAACTACTTGAAAATACACGTTATAATTCACTTTGGTGAAATAATTGATGAAAGAAAACGAAAGAAAAATATTACAATTAATTATGAATCATAGTAATGGAAAAAACAAATTCCCTGTAGGGAAGCCAGGGTATTCAGCTAGTCAGTTATAGCTTGGTGTAATTTATGGTACCTCCCATCATCACCAATCTAGTAAAAGTAGGTCAAGATTATCTTATACAATATTTGGGTGTTTATATAAACTTAAAACGTGATTTTTTTGTGAAATCTTATATATTATGTTTAATCCTCCAATCATATTTCAGATGATACAGTATCAAGATTATTGCTTATAAGATAAAAATTTATAAAATTTCGTAAACCTTCTTTTCATTTACAGTATGCTAAACATTTTTTTTTTTTATTAATATGGTTCGACCTAATTAAGTCACTTTTATTAATACCGGCAGCTAATTAATGTAAAACATTAAACAAATATTTTTTTGAATCGATTTAAAGTCGCAGTTAGATTTATAAATTACCATTATCTTTATTTTAAACCAATTACTTCAAATGGATGCAACACTTGTCATACATAGTGAATTTTATTTGTATATGTTATTTAATCATCCTCATTGTTGATATTTTTTTACTAACGATCTTGGCCGAAATTTTCCATCAATATATTTTATGTATCAGGTTTGAAAAATTTATACAAAATTGCGTCAGTTATCCTGAAAAATGTTATGTGTACAATTCAGTGTTAAGTTGTGTTATGTTTTGGAATGTGTAATAAAGATATATTTTATTATATTAGTTATTAAAGTTAGTGTTTTGTACGTAAAGGTAATAACCAGCAAGACAGACCAGGAAGTATAGTATAAATACGGAAATTGTAGCAAGGTCGCGTGAGAGTTTGTTAAACGCGGAACACGGAACTCGCGTTGCTATGGTTTGTGTTGGAGATGACAACAAGGAAGCGATGGATGTGATATATACTGGAGCTTAACATAGATTCAAGGCCAGTCTGTTAAAGTGTGAGGCCGGAAGCTAGGCCATTCTGTTGTTAAGGTGTTGGGCCGGAAGTTAGGCCAGTTCGTTGTGAAAAGTGCGGCCAGGAAATCAAGACGGGGATTTCTGATCAGCTCGAAGTTTGGACCATTGGGGCCAGATCTCAAGTGAAGGAAGTACAGTACGATTTTTTTAACCGTGCCCTCGGTTCGGCAAGCGCGCGGTGGGCTAGCGGTGTAGCGGGGAGGGATTGTAAAGGTAGTTCCACAAACTTCGAATAAACGAAAATGATTGAATAATTATTCGAATAAAATTATTGAAATAAAAACTACTTGAATGAGTCATAGACTACTTGCCTCTCGATAATATGATATGTATAATATACAATATTTTATAACGTTTATAAAATGAGGACGAACTCGGTAAAAGGAAACACGGCGAGGCGGCACGGCCCGGCCAGGTGTAGTTTTAATTGAAACGCACATATTATACCACTGTACCGAGCAAACCGTAAGTCAAACGAAAAAATTTTACAAATAAAATAATTAATTTGGACCTTTATCTAAAACTTTCTCGCGAACACTTTGTCTCTGACCAACAAATAAAAAACTTTCCAGCGGTGTGAAAATTTCATGTCATTATTAAAGTACATTGTAGTAATATTGATTTTTAGAATATGAAATAGGTTTTGTAATTTATTTTCTTTGACATCATACGAATCGTATGGTTCTTATCTGCATATCCGTGAAAGTTTCATAATTTACATCGCTGCTAAGTGTATTAAATGACAGTGTTATTGAAGCTCGGTTTTCGCTGTTTCACGCCGCTCGGCTTAGTTTTCGTTGAGAAAACTAGAGTAGGCAGAGCTATTTCTAACGTTATCATTCAGGTTAGTACAATCATGGCCGAGGGCACGGTTAACAAAATCGTACTGGTCAGGACTTGTTGAAAATAACACACTGCGTGAGCAAAGCAAAGTATTTTGGTCTATTGTTAAAGTCACACTGTATTCAGAGTTTTGGGGTTATTAACATAAACGTAAACTCGCTTTGGTTGCCGGTACCGTAATCCAGTCTGTTTTGTAAAGGTCAATATCTAGTGTAGGAAATATACGTAACATAAGTGTAGGCTAATGTGAGAAACTGTATGTTATCTATAATTGCAAAGGCGTACAAATAAATTAATGTTAAAATAAGTACTAACACTGAACCACTGAATTATTATTATTGATCTGTTCCTTACCGATATAACTAACTAGACAAATTAGTGTTTGAACCCGGAACAATACTGGATGCATTTTGAACCGTAATAGTTGTCTTGTAAATACCACCACCAACTCAGCCAAACTCAGATAAACCATGTAATTTAAGAAATATTGTCTGTACGTTTATTAAACTTCCGAACTTCTATATAATGAGTTGAATCAAAATGTGAAAATTAAAGTTAATAAAATGTTTGCAAGAACGAATTAAATACATTTTCTTTTCTAATTGCACTTGTATAATTGACTAAGAACAGATTATCTTTCGAAGACACCATGCAATATGATTTTATAAATCATAAATGCAAATTTTTATGTCCATGTATATAGATTTTGTATGGTTCTAGTAAGGATCTAAAAAATATTCTAGCCTCTGCTATTCCAAAAGCCAAGAAAACATACCTGTCAGCCAGGAGGTACCTATGATGATTTGACATGTCGCAGGTTTGCAACGAGAGGGTTAAGGGTCGGCTCTAGCTGTCGGCCATGTTGACTGACACTCCATAAGACCAATGCTAAATTAAAATCCAAATTTTTCCTTTATTTTTGATCGGATAATTAATTATGAACAATGTGTAATTTTAAAGCTATGGCCAATATGCATGCAAATGGCTTTTCCAAAACTAAGAAAAACATTTTGTTTAATAATTATTAACAATTTAAAACATAGATTTTTAATATTTTTTTATGTTGTTACTATTATATTATAGCGAAAAACTACCAAGCCATTCGAATGAAGAATTTCGTCCCCAAGAGTTTGGTATTTTTTTTAAAACGCTATTTGAACAATTGCGGGTTTTAAATGGATTTAGGCTGAGCAATGTCCGTGTACCTACCGCCGCTATAGGGTGATTTTAAATATTTTTTTACGTTGTAACTATTAATTATAGCGAAAAATTACCAAGCCATTCGGATAAAGAATTTTTTACCCAAAAGTTTGGTATTTAAAAAAACGCTATTTGAACAATTGCGGGTTTTAAATGAATTTAGGATGAGCTATGTCCGCGTAACCTACCGCCGCTATAGGGAGTCGCAGGTTGCTTCTGTTTTACTAGAGCCGACCCTTAAACTCGTGATGAAGGCAATGTAGCCTATGTAGGCAACAAATTTTTTAGTTATATTAAACAAAAAAAATGCATTACAGCGTATTTGGGAATTTTTTTCGATCCTACATTAAGGTGGAGTTTTTATCGAAGGGAAATAAAAAGGTTAGAAAATCGCTTTAACAATCATTGTAAATCAAAAAGCTAAATTTATAGGCCAATAATTAATATTGTAATCATAACAACGATTTAATTTTGCATGTATATTTGCATTGTTGATTACTTGACCAAACAACTGTGCAATTAAAATAAACGGAAAGAATAATTTGACAAAATAACCCCACACACATCATGTGCAATGTGATTCGTTATGTTATTGACATTTGGAACTGATTGCACGACCTATTGGGTATATTTGCTGATTCTAATGACTTTTGACTGAAAGTGTCGATTCAATACTTTCAATTTATGTTTGATTTGGACAAAATTAAAATTTAGGCCGAGTGCGTAGCATTAATTAACTGAATTCACAAACTTTTTAAAATTACAAACTATAAAATAAATTATGTGTTTTTCTGTAATCAATGAATATTTGTTGCAATATATCTTTTTATCTTGTTTACATAATAATAATTTTATGTATAAATTGTTTTTTTTTTTCTGTAACTTTAATAATTATTTTTTTCTTATTGTTTGCTTTAGTACTGCACAATAAATCACTATAATACAAGAACGTTATAAATCATTGAGTATGAAATGCGATAAACATAATAAGGTGTTTATAGTAAATGTTATTGTTTACCTATACAACTATGTAAATAGACTTTTTTTCGAACTACAACTACTGAATAAAAGCAAGTAATACACGAGGTCTGTCTAAAAAGTTCATTATATAGAATATATTGTGTTGCCTTGGAATATATTAATTATATCGTTAAAATTACCTTGTATTACTTGTCTTCAGGTCGTAATTGTAGAATATAGCTACAGCGCTGTTTCGCCGAACACTGTCGGCTTCGTCAGACTTGTACTAATGGCTTTCCGCAGACATGGATATAAAATCGCTCATCGAGCTTAAAATAGTTTGAATAATTTTCTACAAACCAATCCAAATAGTACCAAAGATAAATTTAAAAATAGTGGAATATATAAGCTATCTTGTGATGACTGTGATAAAATATATATAGGCAAAACAGGACGCTCATTCTAAACCAGATTCAAGGAACATATCTCTAGCCATAAAAAAAAAACAGACATACAGAGCTCAAATTACGCAGAACACTTAATTAATGAAAACCATAATTACACCAACATAAACACTAATTTACAAATTCTGCACAAAGTCAATAAATGAATATATACTAATGGATATATGGAAGAATTTCAAATATATAAAGAGTACAAAAATAATCCAGATAACATGTTGAACGACAAGTCGAACTTCTCTTCCAACCCTATATATGACATAATAGCCAAAGTCAAGCAAACGTAACAAAACAAATGGATCCACTATCGTTCAAACTTTCAACTTAATTATCAGAACATAGTGATAACCTCTGTCCACATCTAGTGTCCTAGATGCAGCTGGACATAAACGACGTAATAATGTGGCCACAAACATAAAAATTTTAACATAACATTTAATATTTCTCGCAAATTATTCATAATATATAAATGTGCATTTTTCAGATAATTTCTGTGAAGGTGTTACATCCTAATGCGTGTGTTCCTTCGAAGAACCTTGACCTTGTTTATTGATTGTTGATTGTTTAGACCAAACATATAAAACAACAACCAACAATTATTTACGTTAGAAATTTATATTTTTACTCTTTGCTACTAACTACCTCAAACATGTTTTAAAACATCGAGGTAGTTTAAATTGTTTCATTCTATTGTTTTGTTCTTTGTGTGAATAAATAAAGCTATTAATTATGCCTTGTTTTAGTTATAAAGTATGTATGCACAAATACATTTAACATCAGAAATAACAGTAATAATAATACATTTTTAAGCAATCACAAATAAAGTAAATTTATAAATACAATTTCTTAATAAGTACAATATTGTATCAAAACTGTTATATGTTTGCGATCAATATCCATATTTATTTACATATACATATGCCCAGGTACCATTAAAATGTGATATAAACGTTGTATAGAATTGTACTGTACTTAGGCTACCACATAAAATTGTTAGTATTTTACACGTCAAACTTACCAGATTGTAAAGTATTTAGTGAACTAAAAGTAAAGTAAATATTTGTCAAACGATTTCGTCAAGAGAACGTCCTTGAACTTAATATTGTGTATTTACAGGTGTAATGAAACAGTTTATTATTGCTTTTATATTGATAACTTGTTAATTGAGTTACTTTTGCATATAAAGAAGGCAACATCTGATTAAGTGAGGCAATCTACAAGTAAGTAGAACAGTATATTAGTTTAAATTCAAACCTTTAATAAATAAACAGGAATGTTGCGGATTACAGAAATAGAAGCTAAATTAAATGACACGAAATAGAGACAATTGTGCTCTTGTGACAGGCTCTTAAAATATTACTTTGAGATAAATGAGCATTTGGGGATAATTATTGAGATTGAATTATTGAACTCAGAGTTGGAAAGCTATTCTCTTAGATTCTAAAATCGACAATAATTGTGAGACAGAAACAATACACCATCACACTTGTGGAATATATTAACTTATTTAATTTATCTGTAATAATTTGATAAGTGAAATATGTTTTGATAATGAAGTGATGCTGATTGGAGTGAAGAGATTTTAAATTTTATTTATTCCTTTCCTATGTTAATTAGTTATTTCTCAGAAATACTAAGAACAATCACTAAGCTTCTAAACATTCTATTTAGTTTGTAGAATGTCAACTAGATATAAGGAATATGTTAAAGGATGTTAAACATAATTTAAATGTCTTCTCTTCTTCACGACTGTATTATTTAAAGCTACCTTCGATATGAGTTATACATAATATACATTATGTATTACTCAGATTTTAGTTTATATATACTTATAATCTTGTAACAAGTTGCTTTATTCCGAAAAACCAATTGTAAAAGCTTATACACTTAATTTTTATATTTCTTTAACTTTCTCTTATAAGCTAGCAAATCAGCCAAGGATAGTGAGCGATGCACAGAGTGAAATTCTCGATATTTGAATGCATAATTACGATATCAAGCAGCTCAGAGAATGGTATTTATAACAATACCAGCAACAAAGTAATTTTTTAGTGATTGAATGTTCAGTTGGAATATTTGAACGCAACTAAATTTTCTAGCCTTTTTTAAGAACTTCATACTTGGTTTATTTTTGCATGAAGCCATTTTAATGTCACGTTTATCGTTTGTTACGATATTTCAAAGAAAATATATACATTAAAATTTTAGAATCAATAATTTTAGCCACGGGTAAATGATTTATATATTAATTATAAGTGATTTTTTACTCACGTCAGTGATCCTCGTTGGTGTTTTGTCTGTCTAAAAAAACAATTGCAATTTCGGAATTGACAGTCCATCTTCAGGTAGACATGTAACGATTGCCCTAGCTTCTACATAGGTCAAACCGGACGTCCTTTTAACATAAGGTTCAAGGAACATCTACCACCTAGTAACCTGAGGATTATAAAACACACATACGCATAACATCTTATTAATAACTTCAATTCCTATACAGGCATCAACACCAACCTGAGTATAACACACTAATGTAGAATAGGACACGCTCTAGACGCATTGGAAGAGTTTGAAATTTACAGAGTTTCAAAGTCCGATCCTAACAATATACTGAACGATCAACAATCATTCAAATCAAACTTATTGTTCGATACAATAACCACGAAACTACGGCACTGTTTACCCCAGCGTCAGTCAATGTTAACCCACCAAACGGCTTGCACGTCTATATTCGTGACACGACAGTGTGCATTGAACTTTAACCATCTCTAGCAGAGTGAATATGTGTTGTTTATATGTTATTTTTTGTTCGTAGTGTTTTTATATAACCTGATGATGGACTGATAAGTCCGAAATTGCAATTGTTTTTAGATAGAGAAACAATCAACAAGGATCACTGACGTGAGTAAAAAATCACTTATAAATAATATTTAAACTATAGCTCCACAGTTAAATTAGGACAATTGAATTCACATTCATATATTTATATCAATCCCGCACATTTTTGTTTAGAATATTTTATTCTCTAAAATATTAAAAAAGGTTAGTTCAATTTTGTTACTATATTACACAATAAATAACACAAACTATTAACGAACATTTAGCGGAAAATAAAATCTAAATTGTTTTCTGACGTACGAAAATTCCGTCCGCTAGGAACGTATAGGCCTACAAATTAGATAAATCGAATAGACCCTGAGTACATTTCAAACTTAACGCATCTCCCAAGCGTAAGGTATTTCCTCCTACAAAACTCTATTATTATATTAGGCCTATATTGAATGTGATATGAGTTATATAATACATTATAATCATCTGTAGTTTATAAATCTGTTATAATTTCAGTTTGAGGAGAAATACGATGTAGATAAGTGAAAAATATGACACTCGGCAAAAAAAAGTGTGAACAATTGTGTTAAGCGATAAATAGTGTTGTGTAGTGAAAAATATAAATAAAATAATATAAACAAATTTCTGCCAGACAATGGCAAAGTCTTTGGTAATTTTGTGAATTTTTCAGGTAAATATGACATTTAAGAAGTGAAATATTGCAATTTAGCAACTATGTTTGTAAACTGTCTTTACTTAGTAAATTAAACCTGTTCTATTAGAAAAAATACTGTTTATAAGTTAATTTCCTTTATTCGCTACCAGATAGCAGCATCTCATGGACAGCCTTTGAAACTAAAATTATAGTTACTTTATTCTCTACCAGAATGATAGCAGCACTTCCCGGACTTTCTATATTACTAATCTGTCCTTGTCTTATGTATACATTACAACCTCCTGGCTTTCCTACCTTCTCTATATACAGTGTATTACCAACTAAAGGAACCTATCTTTCCTACGGGGGAAATAAGATTGCAATTTTAGAGGTTAGGTTCCAAGAGAGATTAATTATAACTAAATATAAATTATTTAGTTATACAATGTTACGTTATATGTATATGATCATAATCTCATCAAATGTGACTTTATTTCTGAGAAACCAATTGTAAAAACGTGCACTCTTAAACTGTACTCTTTCTTTTACATTTTCGTACATGCTAGTAAATCATCATAGTGTAGGCCTATACTTATTTGTGGTAGCCTAACTGGATTGTTTATAAATATATATTTACGATCTTTCTTACAATACTATACTAGACGGCCGTTTCGACTATTTTAGTAAGTCGTTTTCAAATATTCAGCTGTTCGCACATTGGGAACGTGGTCACAAATAAAACATTTAGCACAATTATACATACATGACACTTAATGTACATTACAAATATTATAAAGTTACAAACACATTTGAACCGCAACAGAAGGTATTCGGCACATGTTAGGCCTACCGTGTTCAGTACAAACTCGCACTCCACGTACGTATAAGTGTTTTAAATGTTTTATTTGTTACAAAGTTCCCAGTGTGCGAACAGCTGAATATTTGAAAATAACTGAATAAAATAGTCGAAACGGCCGTCATTTAAAAACGACGAAAACCAGGATTGTACGACAGATCGTAAACGTAAATATATATAGCATAGTGTAGTTTGCGAAGTATAGTGTGAAATTCCCTGTAGTTTTATTAAATAATTACGATTTCTTATAACTTAGAGAAAGATATTAACTACGATATTACAGTTGTTGAAATGTCTGAATGCTTCAGTTGCAATATGTAAATGCAACTAAACTTTGTATACTTTTTTAGAAAAACGTTGTCCATTGTTTATTTTTTCTTGGGGTCATTGTAATAAGACGTTTAACGTATTATAATTATTTACAATAAATACTACTAATGGGATTGTGTAATACAAACAGATGTAGTAACTATACAGTATAACCTTATATATTATTGCTAACAATACATAAAACCCTATTGTCTGTCTGCTATAAAAGTAATAATTCTTCCTTCCTCCAAGGGAGCACGGATTTATATTATTTAAATATTTTAAGGTAATAATAACAATACACTAATTCTCACATGCATACGTTAAATAATTAAACGCGTTTCAAGGACATAGTCGTCATCTTCAATGATACATGAGCTACAACTAAAAACGTATAACTAGTTTAACCTAGGACTAAAAGCTAAATATTTACACCCCTCTACAAGAGTGGGGTTGGTCTTAGTGTCTAAACAACAAATAGGGTAATCGTAACCAACAGAAAGTGAAATACCAAAATATTAGAGAAAAGGAGGGTAATATTAAATAATGGTGTTGGATAAAATAATACTTCTAAGCAACACTATATAATAAAGCAATATTAATAATGTTAAAAGTAATTTAGCTAATGGATTTAGCATAGTAAACTAGCCGAAAAAATTATAAAATAACTTAACAAATAACATTTAAGTAAAATTACTTTCTAAGTTAAAAGTAACGTCCATGTAAAATTAAATTATATGACTATATAATATGTATATACTAACAATTTGAAATATAATAATACAATTATTTCAAAACAAAAAGAAAGCTAACAATGTCAAATACTTATCATACAATGGTTACCTAAATTAAATAAGGTCAACAATAAGGTCATTTATACGTAAAACAATAATAAAACAGCAATAAGTGAATCTAAGTAGTATAAGCCCTATCAATAAAAGTCAATCAAGACTAGATTACATGAAAGCAAACAACATATAAGTTGTAGCTCATGTATCACTGAAGATGACGTCTTTGTCGTTGAAACGCGTTTGGTTACTAAACGTATATGTCTGAGAATTAGTGTAATATTAGTATTATTTTTAAATAATTTCTTCTCACTCGTCAAACTCAAGTTTATTAACGTGTACTTAGTAATATTGATTAATTTGTTGGTCCATGTAGTCCATTTAATTTTTTTTGATATTTAAACTTTTATGCGGTTAAGTTATTTTTTTTTTACGAACATGTCATTTGGAAATGTTGTACTAGTACATTACCATAAGTGATGTGTTAACCTTTATATTTTTTTATAAAACTGTAAATTTTGAATATAAAAATGTTTAAACAAAATTTATTTGACTCATAAAAAATCTAATGTAAAAAACAAACAAAATTCTACTATTAAAAATATTACTTTCGTATGATAAAATTGGAATGAAAGGTGTTATTGCTTGAAACCACAATAATAATTTGCACTTTCACTAATTACTTATTTTGCGAAATAACTTACATTAAAGTTGATAAATTGACTAATTTGTTTGTTTGCACTAGATATGAATATGGCTGTTAACAATTGTGATTAGTTTAAATTTTAAAGTTGTCAGTCAATATCACTTGAAGATGTTATTTTGTGATTAATGGGTATTGATTTCATCGTTCATAGCACTTGGTAGAAATAGGGTTAATGTACTAATCCAAACTAATAATAAAACAAGTATTAGTCATATTTATAGACTAACATATTTTTATATATAGTAATAAAATAAAATATTACCTTTTTTATACTCCGTCATGTGGCTTCTTCTTCGTCTTATTAATTAGACGCGTTTCGAGGTCGAAACCCCATCTTCAGTATTTCACTCCGTAGAGTTCGTCAAACATTAATACTGAATACTGTAGAGTGAAATTAATAAGACGAAGAAGAAGCCACATGGCGGAGTATAAAAAAAGTTAATATTTGATTTTATTACTATATATTATTAGACAGTGGATTGGGAACCAAATCAATGAACATTAACATATTTTGTTGGTATTAGTAAATATGTTAAGTGAATCTATATAGAACTAAGTAAAAACACTTCCTCTTGAACGAAAGAGATTATAAAAAAAAATGTCCAAATTTAGATACATTTTGAAGCCATCACCATTATCGTACACAAAATAATTCGAAACTAAAAACAGAAGTAAAAACTGTGATCCAAAAACTCAAAAACGTATAAATAAAAACTGATTTAATTCAAGTAAAACAACATTTGTCCATGTATCAATATTTAAAAAGAAAATAATGTAGTAATAATGTAGCCTACTAATGTACATAATGTACTAATGTACATAACTTACTAATGTAGTACTATTATGGTTCAAAATGTATACATAACTGCAACAGGAAACCGATAAACACAGACGTAGGCCTACAACCATAAACTTAATTTATTTGATAATAATGGTTTAAATCCGTATTTAGATGAAACAAAATTAAAAATATATAAGGTTTAACTAGTTCCTCTTTAGTGATTGTTATATGTGGAGTAAGTAATTTAATACCAGATTATGGAAGAAAATAAATATAATATTCTTTGAAGAAAAGCAGAATGTCAGTTTAGAAATATTTAAATTACTTTATGAAATAGTAAAGAAGCAAACATTACAATTTTCTAAAAATAATTTCTTAGATTGATTATATTTGTTGGTGCTTATTTTGTATATACAAACTGTATAATACATATTTCGGCTACTTTAAATTAATACGATCTGTAATTAAAATGGGTTGTTCAAAAAACGTAATAGTCTAAGAATAATAATTTTCATTTTCACAGATATTCTAAAACAACGGTATGATATTAAACCAAGTGACTATAGTATTTACATGACCTATATCAACAATCTGCAACTGTTCAAACATTATTTATTCATATAGCTGGAGGACTTACATGATTTTGCAATCTATATTAGTTCTTATTCAAAACAAACTTTACACTTTTATCTTTTACTAAATGGCATATTAAAATTGCAGTAATACAACAATGTAAAAATGTTAAGTTAAACATTTCCTATTTTTATTAATTCAATAAAGTTTAATCGTATACAATTTTGAAATACAGGGTGTCAAAAAAGACCCACCCAACGTTAATTTTGGAACAATTAGAATTAAATGAATGAACTTCGGGATATCTTTCTATGACAAATGGAGATGAATTTTAGTTAAATCGACCATTTCATCCCTTACCACAAAAAGGGGGGTTGAGAGGGTAACTTAAAAATCTTAAATAAAAATTCCCATCAAATGATACCCCATTTTAAAGGGCTTGATAAAAGAAGAAGAATGGCACAAATTAGAGGTCTCTATCTTAACCCTATCGAAAATGGTGGTCAGTCAAAGTTGAAAACATCTTATTACACAGATTTTTAATTAGGTACGTTACAATACCTTTCATTTTAAATAAAGCTAAAGAATTACCTTAATTCTAAATTTATATTAAATGCTCAAAATCACTGTATGCTACATCACTGCATTGTTATCAGTAGTTGTGCTTTCAAAGTAGTAGAGTATTTCTTGCTGTATTTAGAAACTACAATTTTATTCGTTCTTTTAATCTTATGCCAAATTGTGTAAATATTTGTTTGATACTAGATTTTAATTGACCCTCTGATTTTATTAAATAACATGCAAAGAACCACTATTGCTTTCCACTGGAACATAGAGTTTTTAACATAATTAAATTGTGCTAACATAGTTCATTTAAAATTTGACTGGCGCCATTTTCAATTGGGTTAAGATAGAGACTACTAATTTGTGCCATTTCTCTTAATTTATCAAGGTCTTTAAAATTACGAATCACTTGATGGGGGTTTGTATTTAAAATTTTTGAATTACCATCTCAACCCCCCCCCCCTCTCCGCTTTTGGGTTTGGTACTCATAAGTTCATTTATTTATTTCTACTTGTTAAAAAGTGAATGTTGGGTTGGTCTTTTTGGACACCCGGTATTGAAGGTGGGACGTTTTGGACTTCCTGTATATTGTTTATTTCAATTTATAATTATTGTTTTCCATAGTGGCTGTAGCAATGAAAACTGAATAGAGTAAACAGTCAAACATTACAAACATCGTGGATATAAAATGCGAAAACAATAATAACCCGGCCTTAGCCAGGTTTTGAAAAAGGAGTGAGGTGTAAAATTAGCTGTAAGAATATATTTTGGATACAATGTTTCTTACAGTTCGCGTGAAAATATGCCCTTATACGTGTTTTAAAAAGAAATCTATTCTCTACATTTTGATGCAAGTTCAGTAGAACTAAATTTATTTATATATTTGTTATTTTACGAAATTTAACATGTTCACCGCTAAGGACGCACATGTGAACTTCATTCTGAACACTATGAGAAGCGGCCGACGCACAGTTCATTGCTTGCTTCGCACGCTAACACCCGTATTGGGTAACACCCGTATTGGGAGTATTTTCAATACGCAGTGCAAAGTGCGCTTCGCACGCCAACTCTCTTGTTGGGAGTATTTTCAATACACAATGCATTGCGTGCTTCGCACGCTAACCCCCGTATTTGGGGAATTTTCAATACACAGAGCATTGCGTGCTTCGCACGCTAATTTTAATCCTATGTGCTATGGACGCACATGTGCTATGGACGCACATGTGTGTCCGCTTTAAAATATTATTGTTTATTACGTAGAAAGGTTCAAAAATAAAAAACAAAGTAATTTCTACTCATTTAGGCTATAAATATAAAAAATAAAATGCCGCTCCTGGCTTAGGAAATACGAAATTTGCGTAGCAGTGAACGTGTTAAAGAGTTAGAGTATTAAAGTAGATGACGTTTTTAAATAATGTCTCACGAAGGCGCATGGATAGAAAATTTAGTCCTGCCATATGCGTGCTGTCAACCTGATGTAATTAAGTAATGACATGTTTGTCTCCAAGGACAACTAAAGTCGATGTATTCAATGATCTAAGCAGTCCATACGTGTGTAATTTCCCTAGTGAAGCAGGCCAAACACAGGTTGTTGTCTGTGCTTGGTTTTGTGTGTAACATTTAAACTTGTCAAGGGAATGCTAGTGCGCCGTATACACGTGCTTGATTACACATGTAGGTCAACATGGTAAATAATGTACTACTTGTAACGGGTTCTGATTTACTAATTACGGTATAAACTGTAAATAATATTTTACAGGTTGTTATAAACTTTAAAAAATATTTTTACAATCTTAGCCAAACGATTATATTTTGTATTCATTGTTGATAGCCTTAGAACTACATATATTTTATATATATTACTTATTTGTTGCCAAATGTAGACTCTAGTTTTCCTTTACCTTTTGTGTGACTACATGTTTCACTGCCACAGGTGGCATCATCAGGCAAGCTATCTATGTGAACGCAAACACTTATACATACACAACATTTAACATATATTCTTTCGTACATTGGTCGTACTCGAGACATAAAAATAATAACATTACACTCGTAATAATAATACTAATAATAATAAATTGGTAGTATTATATGACACACTAGAATGTACCTCTCAAGTGTAAAGTTAAGTTATTATTGTTTTGGCATATTATATTTGTGTGACGAGTAAGACCAATGTACGAAATTGTATGTGTTAAGTGTTTAGTGGACATATATATCTGGGCTGATGATGCTGCCTGTGTCAGTGAAACTTGTAGCCTCATAAAAGGTACAGTAAAAGTAGAGACTACAGTTAACAACAGATAAATAATATATACACGAGTAGATTATATTTTCTATAATTAACTCAATCAACTCAATAAAAGCGAGTGTACGTGAGTGTTACATACGTACATGAGTAACAATATAACAGCAGATTTTACCCATTATCTGTAACACTAAAACAAAATCTAGCCTAGTTATACTTTGGGGTTATGTTTACAACTTCGATCAATAAAAGTAATGTGAAGTTGATTTTCTTCAAATATGAGTTAAAGAACTAATTTAGGCTGTAATACGTTATAAGATTTACTTTGAGGTTATAAAATGAATATAAATACAACCTTTTATATTCGAAGATTAATCCTTATATTCGATTATTCATTTCTTCCGTATGATATTAATAACTCCTAAATCATTTTATCTATCAGTATGAAGGTAGAAAGCTTTTAAACTACCTATTTTCCATATTTAGAGACTATAATAATTAATATAAATAAGACATTTTAACAAGTAGGCCTTCAGTTTTATAATCCTTATAATATATTTTGTACACAATTACCGAGTTAAAATCCCCACCAGCATTTATAGGCCTAGATAACGTCTGCTGTTGTTAAATTATTCTATTTATTATATTTTTTTTTAATGACATATTTCTGATGTGTATTTAATTAATCTGTCTGTGATTTTCACGGGGGCTTACTAGTCTTTAATATTTAATAAGGCTTAATAATATTTAATAATGTTTAAAGAGTGTTTGAAAATTAAACTACAAACAATGACGGGTTATTTTTAAATTTATAGTTTAGTAAGAATTCCATTACTTTTTACACGTATTTATATATTATAACATTTTCAACAGGATTTAAGGAAAATCCAGTTTGTCATCTCTTTTTATTCGTCACATTTAAATATCTAAGTGATATTAAAATGATTTACTTGAATTAAACACTACTTCTTACAAAATGCCATAAATATTTCCAAGTGATTGCAAATTATTATAATCTTAACTGTACAAGGAATGTAATTTTGTTCGAAGATATTCTAAAATACGTGTAAGCTTTGCCTGGATTATAATTATAACACATTAATAATTTCCTCAGTTTGATAACGCAGCTATAAAGCACTCCTTTGTTGTTAACGGCATATTGTTTGACGTTATGTGGTCATTTTACTGCTTTCGATGGATTTTAAACTTGTGCTTACTGCATCGACAATATCTTTCTCGAGTTAAAATCTAAATTTAATTTAATTCTAAAAAATTTACAACAATGAGAATGCTTTCCACCTTTAATGTCAGACATTAATAGTAAAAAAATAGTAAGATAACCGTTTAATTTCCAGTTGGTTTGGTGATTGCTGTAAAATTGAAACGTAAATAGACGTATAATCAAAAATTTAATGAAATACATAGAATCACGAAAGCGTTACTAAAAAATAAAGTTAGCAGTATGGTGTAGTGGTATGCTAGCTTATCCAATCTGCTACAATTTGTTGGACCACTAACACACAATTGACCAGGATGGAGAAAGTTTCTACTATCGCTTCTTTACAAGACCAACAACAAAATAAAATCTTAAACTACATCTACAATCAAATATAAACAAATTTTACAATACTGTAGTTAGAATATAGTAAGCTATAGTCTAATTACTTTAAATAAGAACAAAAAGTAAAACAATAAAAACCCCGAGGTATATAAAACAACTTTTTGGGGCAACAAAAACAAATACATAATAATAAAAAAGTGTAGGTAATACAGTTCTGCTTGCGTGTGATACAACCTATTTTAATATAAAAAAAAGAGTTTTCTGTTTCAAAACAAGATTTCCTTTTCCCTAAATATACTTAGAAACTATCTACATATTGTAATAGTGAAAATACGTAGTTGCTTAAAGCTGGGTATTTATGGGTTGCTTATCTGCGAGAAGTAAAACACAAAACGAATTGATTAAACGATACTTTTCAACGTAGAGACCTTTTCTATCCATTCTCGAACAAAATTCTAATTCAATCTAAATTCAGACAGGAAATTTTATGTTATTGACACTCAACTAGAAGGTTAACCTACGTTTTACTTATGTTGCGCCAAAATATAATTGAATTTCAAATAACTTCATTTACTTAAATTCTACTGATATTTTTACTGTTAAGATTTTAAATGTAAATTTAAATAATCTAGGTTACCAAAAAGCTTAATTGCTTTAATTTGTTTGCATTAAACTACAATCTTATCTACAAGCAGTACTTTTGAAATATTACAAAATAAAACCTTCAAACTGATTGAGTATATTGTAAAACGAAATCGTGTATATCGTATCGTTATTCAAGTTCATTAATTCGACGGAAATATAAATTTATTTTTCAATATTTATAATTCCTATGCGCGAAAATATTGCGCTAGATTTCGATTCCTCGTAACGCATGAAATTCGGAAACTACTTAAAGATGACAAAAACGTAACGCAAATATAATGACATTCCCAAAATTATTAAACACATGTGGATTTAGTTTGTTATTCTTTGCTTTATTATTTATTTGAAACAAAAAGATTATTGATCAAACTATTTTTGCATACAAAACACAACTAAAGAATTAAACTGCTGTAATATCCTTTCCTGCACGGGAAAATAATTTGTTTAAATTATCCGAACTAATACTTTGCGTTGTTTAATTTTCTTCCGAATTTAATTTTATTACGATTAATCTTTAATTATTTGTTAAATTAGTTTACCGTTTAATTGTTTACAGTTTACATGTTTACTACATAGGCTAGTTATAATTAATCCCATCAAGCTTAATCTTGGCCCTTTCCCACTCTTTTCATCTTAGCGTCCAGATCGAATTAAGAATTTGCATACTTACTATAATAAATTCCAATTAACTAATTGAAAAATGTTGAATTTCGTTACTTTACAATCAAAATTGGGTGAATTTCGATTACATAAAATACTAGTAAGAATAAACTTACCATTCATTTCGAAACACTTAAAGAAGATGCAATAACTTTTTAAAATGTAGATATCTTAATGTGTATTATAGTGCAACTAACTAGAACAAAGTAAAATTAACAAACAATCCGTAACTTGATTTTTACTAACTTGATGCTTTCGTTTTCTGTAATTAATAGTATTATGCCTTCCTTTAATTAACAGGTTTCTATACGGTACTATCAAAACATCTACATCGTTACAGTA
>JAGFPH010006128.1:73026-84153 GCA_018207615.1 Philaenus spumarius | reverse complement strand
TTCTGCAACCAGAGCCTAATGCAGCTATTAGCATTGAAACTGGTGGGAGATTTGTAACTAATGTTTACTATGGCAATTCACATAAAGCCTTCAGGTGCATAAAAGTTCTACAACCAGCCACCAGGGGTTTGCCAGCCAGAATGCTTTGATGTTCATATTTCATGTTTTGTTTAGTGAATAATGCAAGACATTTTGAGGTTACGTGTTGTTAGTTTTGATCTCGTATTTTGGCTAGCTGCGTTTGTTGTTTATTTGTTTTAGATTGTGTTAATATATTTTAGCGTGTGTGTATTTAATCTGGATTCTATTACAATAGTGCTTTTAAAACTTTTTACATTATTCTTCATAAGTTGTAGCAATTTGAGTGGGCCTAGGCAGAGAGTGTAGTGTTGATTAGACGCCAAACAAAAGCTGTTAATATTCTTTTCATAATTAATATTCGTGCCATTCGTGATTTAATTATAGTTTTAAAGATAGGCCACAACCTTTACCAAAATGTTTGAACCAATTATCCCAAATCTATTTTCAAACATCCATACTATTCAAATAATAGTTTTTGAACAAAAATGGATAGGCCAAGTTCCTAAATAGGATATGAGGCGAGTTCATAAATTCGATTATGTTAATGTTATGTTTATTATCAAATTAAAATTCTATTAAATTTGCCCATCTGAAGAACAGACGGTTGGACTTTCTTTTTAAATGAGGTTAGTGATATTTAAACATATTATGTGCCTGATTTCTATGTTATTCATGCATGATTTAAATAGTTTTTTTCAATTTATTTACTATTTTACTATTAATTTTTACTATTTGTAGGCTAGTACCCTTAACTGAAAGCTACAAATTTTTCACTTGTTCGTAATGGTAACCAAACCATTTTAATGGATTTAAGTTAAAAATGTTGTAATTAAGACAAAAACTTATAATTCCACGTGTAATTCATCATATAAAATAATGTGTTAAATTGCGTTCATATTCCATACCCCCCCCCCCCCCGGAAATTCTCTCCTAATAATTGCAACCACCAAGTTAATAACTCACCAGCCGCCACTGTTATGGAGCATGGAAAAAGTCTTCGGTCGGGAAGTTCTTTCGTTTAATTGGTATGGGAATATAATATCCGTGGGAAGTGTACGCTGTTTGGTTATTTTGTAACTTTTAAAAGCCTTGACACAAGTGTGCTGTAACCATAAAGTCGAGCCAGGTTACAGGCTGAGGCTGAATGTCAACAATCCGTTGCATAAAATCTACATTTTTGTCGTCGAAGATAAGCCAGCGCTTGGGTAATTAGCATAACCCAACTTATTGGCATCGGTCCAAAGACGGTTTCTGGAAGACACGATGCTCGCTCGTAACCCTTCCACATATTACCTAAAAGTCTTGATTAAAACGATTTTTGACACCACCCATTTAATCGTTACCCGTTTAAGGCGATCCGCCACCTTACTCATATGTTTTCTGTATTTTTAGGAATTAACCTTTGAAATAATTTTTTTACTGTGTAGTACAACTAAAAAGAATGATTTGGGGTGAAAATTTTTTCCCCGCTCTTTTATGTATTTCTAATCTAAAAATTTTGAATTTTTTTTGTCGATTTTGAATTTTTTTAAATTTTGAATAACTTTTTTGTTTATTAACCAATTTGAATGATATTTTAATATTTTGTAGCCTATAATATAAAGAAACTTTTTGGGTATGTAAAACCATGTGATGTTTATAGAAAAAAAGTTATAAGGTTATACTTTTAAAAAAAATGTTTTAAAATTTTTTTATTTCTATAAAAATTATTTAATTTAACATTTTTGAAGCTATAGTGCTTTCCATACCCAAAAATCTTCTAAATATATCCAAGATAAAGTGGTAAAAATTTCAAAGTCCTAGGCTAGGGAGACCAGATATCTAATCATATCTGTGGTTTGAGGGTAGGAGGGCGGAAGTAAAGCAAACGGTGGTTGGCTCGCTTCCAAGCTGACGGGATATGACTAGATATCTGGCCTCCGGCTGGGGCTGTTTTGCATAATTTTACTAAAGTAATTATGTGCGTATATATATACATTTACTAAAAAAAACCAGGAAAACTTTGATTTATTGAAATTTTTACACCGTACACCATATTAATTCCATGGATACCACATATTATATATCAAAATGTTCAGAATTAAATAATTCTCTACATAATTTGTGAAAAAAATAGAAATGTAGTTTTTTTTAGTTTTTTGCCTACCGGGTCCCCTTAACAGCTTTAAAAACAGTGTTGAAACTTTGAACTCCATTTCCCGACAGTTTACTTTTCCATGTTTGCACATAGTTATGTTTGAATAAAATCTAAAGTATTAGATTCGAACTCGGTATCTTGTAATCAGAAAGACGCCTCGTTATCCACTAGACTACGGCTTCATGAAAGAAAACTGACAAATTAACAAAACTTCAGTTACTTTACTATCGGTATAAGTATAAATATTCCTTTTAAAGTAAAAGATAGTTTATCAGCTCCATCTAGGAGCGGTTATAATAAAAAATGTACCTTCATCAGCGCCATCTAGGAGTGGTTATGGGAAGTTTGCTTGGTTGTTCTTAAGTTTGAATCTGTATGAATTTTGTATGTGTGAGATGTTTATGATGCAGTCCCCTTAAATGAGATTTCCCGAAATTTGTGTTTCTCAGGAACTACTAGAGATAAGCTAGTGAACATTTTTACCATATATTTCTTACCTATTAATCCACACTTTAATGCAGGGAAATCTAAAAATAATAATTAATAAATTATAATAAAATAAAAATTTGCAAAATCACGAATTGCACTACCGTTTTACTTAATTTATTTTAGTATGAAAAACTTATCACAAAGGCCTAAAAATTTGCACACATATTCAGAAAAGTATGAAGTATAAAAAAAATTAATAATAAAAAATTGTAAAAAAATTCAAAAAAGGCTGATTTATGGTGGCGGATCGCCTTAATTGACACAATATCGGACCAGTTCAAAGTTGTTGTAAATCATCCAAATACTACCAACATTTTTTAATAAGTGTAAAAAGGTGGATAAAACAGGGGTCGAAGAACAAAAATCATAGTAGACACAGTATACAATCCTTTCTTAGGGTGCGTCTGAGGCCTCGTAAGAATATACCTTTAAATTTTCGTATTTATATTTTAAGTAGTTTTTGCTCCACGTCGATTCTGTCAGTCAGGACCAAGCCTCTTGGGTAAAGTGCCGAACTTCGGGGAATGGTTCTATGGGTCAAAATAAAGAGAAAATCAAGAATAAAATTTTATCCAAAACCACTTCGAGGCATTTCTAGCCGCACTTTGGTGTCTTTTACAAAATGAATATCTGTACTACGGTTTGACCGACTATGCAAGAAGTTTCGTTACAATGATCTACTTTAAGACAATTACGCAATTACATCCAATCACGTATTTTTAATGGCAGCTTGAAATTTTTAATGGTTTTTAGGTTGAAAATTTCAAACCTAAAGTACCCCAAACCGTACATTTTAACAAAAAATTTCAAGACTTTTTGTATCCCTTTTAATTCCGTATCGGATGGTGTAACTGTCAAAACGATCGGATGAAGGATAATGGTTAAGATATGTGTAATAATTGGTTTGTTCAACCCTTCATAATATACCAACGCAGTAAACACAACAATATGGTGGATACGTATACTGTAAATTGGTAGTTACTGTTTTACTTTCTCACTATACTATAGTATAGAGAAAGTATAGTGATCGCAAAAAAAAATCGATGTTGAGATTTTTGTAGAAATATCCGTTTTGGGACCCTCTGAGTCCAAAAAAGTGGTTTTTACAAAATGTCTGTCTGTATGTATGTCTGTATGTATGTATGTCTGTATGTATACAAAGCTAGAGAGAAAACTATTCAATCGATTTCAACCAAATTTGCACCAGACATGTCCAGTACGCCTTTATAGATGCACGAAAAAGGGTTTTGAACAATTTTGAAAAACAACCCCCTTTTTGGCCAAAAAACCCCCAAAAAATCAGTTATTATTTTTTTATAAAAAAACGGCTCTAACGATTTTGATAAAATTTGGCTTATTTGTAGCCTTTAGTGTGCCCTACCATATACAAAAACCCGCATCTTTCTAAAAATTCTCGTTTAGCTAATAATAATAATAATAACTGATTTTTGGGGGTTTTTTGGCCATAAAGCGGGTTGTTTTTTAAAAATTTCTAAACCTTTTTACGTGCATCTATAAAGACCTAATTGACGTGTTTGGTGCAAATTTTTTCGAAATCGATCCAATAGTTTTCTCTCTAGATAATAATAATAAGATTTCTTAGTTAATCTCCTACTTTAATAAAAAAACTCTCCTACCCCACCCTACAAGTCACAGTGAATCTGTTTAGTAATTTAAATGTGTTTGTGAGAAAGTATGTGCCAGTTCCTGGAACCGTTTATTTTGTATTTAAAATTTAAAAGTGGTTTGATGAACAATTTAAAATATCTATTACATTAATTGTTTGTGATAACAGTAATACTCCGTTCGTTGTTGTTTCGTACTCTCTTCATCTCCAAGAGACTGAATTATTCAAACCGGCCAGAACACCGCCGCACGATAACCGTCATTATAAAGCGAAGCGAGCCGAAATGCCCTAGGCCAGCACTTAGGTAACTTTATTTATTTGTTTTTATCAAACGGAACAGGTTCCCGAGGTAGTTTTAAAAGCGAATTATCCACAACCGTGATTACAGCCTCTCCGTGGCGCAGCGGTGGTTTGTTTACATTGTCATAACTACATTAGGAGAGGTCATTGCGAAAAATTATACGCTACGTGTTTGAACAAGGCTGGTTTTGAACGCCAAAGTTGTACGTCGTTAAATTCAATAAGCAGGAATAAATTACGAGAGATTCATCAAGGTGGATAATGATACCGGAGTCTGAACGAAGAAAACCATCAACTGCCATTCTGTTGCCCCCGTAGTCTGCCGTGATATAAAACGTGTGTACGTACGTATGTGAGTGATAAAAGAGTACAGCGCATGCGCAAGGTCGTATGGTTTGATTTATCCGTCAAGGCTGTCCAATGCCAGAACGAAACAGTCCCTACAGTACTCTTCAATATAACTTATCTTGCATCGAATTTTGAGGATGATCCAGCAATATTTACCCGACGGTAATTAGATTTCTTTAATCACATCTACGAGCTAAGCCTGGAATATGTTGTAATTGTACGGGGTAACTCTTCAGATCATGTGAAGCAAGCCGTGTTGCGTCTTCAAAAAAAAAGGCTGTTCGTATTGCAGGAATTTTTTATGGAAAAGCTCTCACAATTTTAAAATTTTATCATTCCCGCATTTATGCACCCATGAAACGGTTGTGCATTATTGTAAACTAGGGGAAACCCTTGCGTCCTCCGCACGCCAACCCCTTTGGAACCTTCTACACACATAATCATGTTATGTTTTCTTTATAATAAAGGTGTAGGATTAATAACAACCCCAAAGCTAAGGTGGTAAATAATGTTAAATGTTGAAATCAAATTATTTCGTACATTTTAAACAGCAGTTATAATAAAGGTTAAAAGAACCAGCAAGGGTCTGGTATACACTTTAACAAATCCCTAACCTAAAAGTTAGAAATACAAATAATTGCTTCAGTTTTAAATCAGCTGTTAATGGAAATATTAGAGCAAACAGCTGTTTTATCTGTTATTTTATTCAAATGGTTGCTATGGTAATAAGTGTAAATACACGTGTTGGTTCATCAGTGTAGGCCTAATCTAAGATTTTTTCTGACTATATTTACAAATATTGAAATAAAAAATGTTTTTATCAAAACAAATTATAGCCTATGTTACTCAGGGGTAGTGTAGCTTTTTATTAGTAACTCCATTTTTTTCATCGGTTCAGTAGTTCCAGCAAAATGAATTATAGCCTATGTTACTCAGGGATAGTGTAGCTTTTTTTGGTAGACTAAAACTATTTTTTCAATCGGTTCAGTAGTTCCAGAGATTAGCCTACTCCCTACACACAAACAAACAAATTTTACCTCTTCATAATATTAGTATATACTCAACATTTATAATGAAAGCTTGCATTCTTACAATTAGCTTATACAATTCGAGTTGAACTGTAACTTCAGATTTGAATTACTGTATTTACAATCAGCTGTTTACAAAACATCTGGTCTATGTGCTTCTTATCGTATCGGACATGTGTGTGCTGTGTCATGCGAGCCCGGAACTACGAAAGGATCCGAATTCCAAACTCTGTGGGAATTGAAGTTTTTATTGCTTCGCGCAGTGAAAGGCGTGTGTTGTTCACCCTTCAACTGACTTGAAAAACGTTTGATCTCCAAACAGCAGCCGTTCAAGTTTTGCGTCCGGAGCTTCAGATGAGAACTGTAAAAAGTCAACACTGCGCTTCAGGACGCTTTACCAAAATCGCGTCCCACTAGCTATACAATGAGTGCATCGCCTTGTTCTTGGATTTAAATTGTATGCAGTAACACTTGTACGGTTTTACTGCATTTATTGACGGCAATGGACTGAATACCTCGCTTATGCGACATTGAAAACAATCTTAATTCTTTTTTGCAGTCTACAGTGATGTTTATTAGCGAATTTCCATAGGAATAAACGGTATCAGTTAACTGACACAAACTTTCTCCCAACTTACTGTAGTCAAAATAATATTGTTTTCAATCATTTTATTTGTTACTTTTTAGAACAAAACAAAAAAATAATATTCTACCTACGTCAATCGTATACAAAAATTATTGTCCCAGGCGGGTTCGATCGCGCGACCTTTGAATTACTGGCCGTGCTCGCTACCGTGGTGCTACCCCGTGCGGCCGCTGCCGCGATGCTAGATTGACAACACAAATTTGTTTATTTTTAAACATTTCCCCATAATTATAAAACGCCGAAGTTTTGATAAAAGCGGGTGGTGTCATTTTGTTTGGCATCTTAAGCACTATAAATACTGAAAATTTGATCAAAATCGTTAGAGCCGTTTTTGAGAAATTTGCATTTTTGTCGTTTTTTATGGGTTTTTAGGGGTAAATTACCCTTAAAAATTAAAAATTCCAAAAAATGAAAAAAACGCCTGGAGATATTAGGGTTTAGTACCTACATACCAAATTTCATGAAAATCGGACCGATAGTGTCCTCTCTGGTCGTGTATACATACAGACAGACTGACAGACAGACACCACTCTAAAAACACTTTTTTGGGTTCAGGGAGCACCAAAACAAAAAATTCCACTAAAAATATTTTTGGGTTCAGGGAGCACCAACACAGATAATTGCACTAAACAATTTTTGGGGGTTCTGGGAGCACCAAAACAGATAATTCAACTGAAAATTCAAATTCGAACATTTTTACGAAAACAATACTTTCTCCATATACTACGTATAGGGTGGAGAAAGTAAAAAGGAGTCCATAAGGTTTCTGAAGCAGCTAATGAGCCAGGGCTGGAGGCTGAACTGCGAACAATTTCTACTAGTATATTTCGTTTACGAAGGTATATTCATCGCTTTCGTGAGTAGACCGATTTCCCAAATATTTGGTTAAAACATAAAAACTTGAATTTGTAAATTCGCTCAACTCACGTCAGCGGTTCAGCTGCGTGCTAGAACTATTTCTCTTTACACAAACAACTCTAAAGTCATTAGAATCAGTACAGGGTTCTGTACACTCATAGTTTAGGCATTTTGCGGTATTTCCAACAATTTACTTTCATAGATTGCTGGAATTGATATGAGTCAAACCCCTCATCTTGCTCAGGATACCACATCCTCCGGCGAGAATAACCAAACTTGGTGAAAGTGTGGGGGACGCGAGGTAAACATCGAATGGTGCGACTGGTCTTACGTTTCCTGTTGGAGGTCACACTCGCCACTGACGTTCCTATGCTTTGAAAGGCATCAAAAAGGTTGACTCAATTAGAATTATACGTTAAGGTGCGTTCACACTTGCGCGCTGCGCGGTGCGCGCTCCGCTCGTGCGCATTGAATTCGTCATATTTGTACGGGGCACACGCGCGGCGCGCGCGGCGCTCGCAGCGATCCAGTTTCTGTCGGTTTTTTCGGTGAACACTTTGATGGTTCGCCGATCATATTTGGACGGGAGCATGAAAGGTTTGTCGTTTTCAGTGCGCGTGTGAATGTTATTATTCAAGATACCGGGTACTCAGTTATTAAAAGATTGATTGCTCTGAAGCAAATTTAATTAAATTAACAGATTCATACAGAAACCACTCCATTCTTTGGGATCCTCAAAACAAGTTTCATTTTAATAAAAATATGAAAGCAGATGCTTGGCGTGAAATATCAGCAGAGATGGATAAATAAATGGCCAGCAGATTGTGAATTTTAAAATTCTTTAGTTTAATAAAAATATTTATCATCAATTACCGGTACTTCTTTATTATTTTAATGTATAGCTAGCCTGTACAACGATCTTAAAATTACATTATTTATAACAACCAAGGCTATTTAAACTTCAGGCCTATTTCACATTTGTTTAAATTAAAACCCAACTTTGAGGCCTATGATTACTACCAGCAATATAGCGTATAGAAAAAGATAGGTATAATTTATTTACACCCCTGTCTTCAGTAAAATTGCAGTGCGGAAATAAGTGTCCTTTTTATAAATGTGAAACCCAACCTTTTGAAGCAGGTTCTCAAAGTCAGAATGATCGCGGGTTTTCTTTGGATCGCTGGAGGTTCGTTGAAATCAAAACTTTCAACGAGCCGCGAACGGGCGGCGCGCACACCGCGCATGTTGCACGGCACGAGAGTGTATACGCACCTTTATATATTCGCTATATCTAGGGGGGGGGGGGGGGAGACATTTCATCGTGGGCGTTACCATAAACTATTGACCTACCAAGACTCTCTACTTAGACACTCCTTTACGTTTTTAATTAGAACCACGTTTTTCAAATTTGATTTTACCATCTTTTGATACGATATCGATATCTATGTTCCTATAACAAGATAAAGGGTGTTTTCATGGCCCACACATGCAATTTCGGGCCCGGGACACAATATTTGAAGCGGGCCCTCTTATGGAATAAGTACGCGTTTTTTTATAAGTAGAAAAAGTTGGTCAACCTTCGACAAGATGGGTTTTATTTTTGTTATTTCGCCAATCGCTGGAGCTTTGTGCTTGTGGTATTAATGAAAAAAATGTGGTGTAGAGTCTACTGGATAAGGTTCTAAAATTAAAGCTAACCTAAACTACAATAAGATACTATATAAATAAAAAACAGAACACAGTTTCTCATAAAAAACGTTTAATAATTCAAACGCGTTTCGATGACCAGGTTATCATCATCAGTGATGGTTACAAACTTATAACTGATTAACAGATTTAATTAACTGATCCAATTTTTTTAAACCTTTTTTTAGTGAACACTTATGGCCCTAGAGGAAGCTACATACCAAATTTCATTTCAATCCGTTCGGTAGTTTTTGAGAACTCGTGATGAGTGAGTCAGTGGTATTTCGCTTTTATATATACAGATACACTTTGTACTAAGAGTAAAATCTTTTAAAGAGTCTAAATTCATCATTTCATTTTGAATCGAATAAACAACGGTAGTTGATCATATCCCTCCTTTTATTACTAAAAAGAAAATTTAATCCCTGTAAAAACATTTGGAAAATAGAAGAAGTAATTAAGAAGGTCCAAGACCGTAATCTTGATAAGAACGGCCGGGCACTTCAAGTGAGACCCGGCCTTTATTTTCTCGATCAATTAATGCCAATAAAAGTTCTTATACAACGGACAAAGGTGCATTACGCCCACAGAAAAATAATTTCAATGAATTGATCTAAATTGTTGTAATCAACTCGGCCGATGTTCAATTAGCTCTTAGTCGAAGACACGCGAAGTTAATTTTGACGCTACTTTCTGCATTACTTGAAAATGCTAGACAAAATTGTCGACAAAATACGAAATATTTTTCAGTATACAATAGTTTTTATAATAATTATGAAAAAAAAACACACAGAATTTTTAGTAAGTTCTATACAATTTATTGAATCTTGCCGACCATGATTTCGCGACGGCATTGACAATGTAGATTAACACTGACAGAAAACATAAAAAACAGGAATAAAAAAGGTAACTGAAAAGTAAATTGGTTTATTATTAACAGAGCAATATTTAAAGCAATATTTACACAATTATATATGTTCAACATGTTTCCATCCATTATCTACAACATATTCCATACGCCTAATCATTGCAGTGACCATGTTGTTACATTGGTCAGGAGTAACATCTCCAAGAACAGATTATGTTTTGACGAAACTGTCGCAGGCTTCTTGGAACCGGCTTCTTTTAACAGTCCCCATAGATACTAGTCGCACAGCGTGAGGTCAGGAGTAACATCTCCAAGAACAGATTCTATGTTTTGACGAAACTGTTGCAGGCTTCTTGGAACCGGCTTCTTTTAACAGTCCCCATGGGTCGCACAGCGTGAGGTCAGGCCTTCGGGAAGGATAGGGAAATCCTGGTCCTCGAGACACAAGTCCTTCTGGAAAACGTTTCTCCAACTGCTGTTTGTATATTTTGTTTGTTAATATGACCACTAATCAAAACATGACATTCTTCTGACCAAGTAATCTGGATTGTCGAACAGATTAATAGGCCACAGTAATCACGTTGAGGGAAATCATGACGTTTCATTTCATGAAGTACTGTATCTGTATTCGGTTACAGCAGGCGATTTATTTAATCAATGTGTAGCTGTTTTAGACATGCGCCGAATGCTCTTGTTAGGAGACGCTTTATGAAACACTAGACCAACGTTTTTATTTGTCAGCTCAAACCGAGAGCACTAACCGTAACCCGGACTGTATTTGTAGGATGTAAACTGATTGTTAGTTTTACTGCAAGTAGTTTCAGTCATCAAAAAATAGTATATTTCATCATTAGGACCAAAAGTGAAGCTTTTCTGTACGAGTTCAAGTTTAACAAAAATGAACGAGAATCGAAAAGCCACTTTTGGTCCAAGTGATGAACTATATTTTTCGTCACACTGCAAACAATATAAAGAGAACTATTAAAAACAATTTGGAAAACGGTTGACCCTAAAGGCCATCCATGTAACTTCCCGCTAAGTTTAATTACAACAAACACT
>JAGFPH010006128.1:47346-61082 GCA_018207615.1 Philaenus spumarius | reverse complement strand
CCTGTAAATTTTCTTTTTGTACTTTAAAAACTGCGTACAATGCTTTTTTTTAAATGAAAATCGAACGACGCATTCAAAAGTTATCGTTGTTTAAAAATTCACAAATTTTCGTTTTTTTGGTATTTTTTTAACATATCTTACAGATTTCTCAACCAATCAATATAAACCTGTACATTTTCTTTTTGTTAAGCGTTTAAAATTCAAACTAAGCGGGAAGTTCTAGGGTTGGCCTGCACGGTCAACCAATTTCCAGATTTTTTAGTTTCGATCGTTTTTGGAGAGGGCCCGTTTATATGGCAACGGCATCGTGTCCCCGTGTGGAGGTAACCGCACAAATTAAATACATAACGGCAAAGAAATTTACAAACTTATTTACCTTTCCATCTTTAGAAAATTAAAAATCTATCAAAAGGACTGCGGGTTTTCTGTCAAAGGAAGTCGACTCTAAAGAAATACCGACGCTGAGCTGCGATTAAACCCACCAAACTTTCATCGGCCGAATTTAACGGTTTCAGATTTTGAAACCCGACGAGAGCGTTCGTGACGAATACGTCGAGGAAGCCTTACTTCTGATCAAATTACAGACACCGAGTTAGCCTCCAGGCCAACGAATCGGTGCAGAACTTAACCTACAATTTGCAAATAACTGTTACGTCAACTTGATCGATATATGAATAGACTTAACCGTGTAAGATTCAAATACGGGATTTGTTCCCAAGGGAGCCTGGAAAGTAAATCACAGCATTTTCCAATCGCGTACCGTGAAAAGTATTTGATGAGGACATTAATTCTACATGTTCACAGAGGTTTCAACACGTTTCTCACAGAATATGTTTTTTTTATTTACTTAAAGTTTTATTACTATTGATTATTCGGATATTTGCCATCATTTGTGTGATAAAATCAATACACGACGCTTCGAGGATAAGAATCAACTTCTGAAGCTGAGAAGTGATAATAATTCGACCACTCAGCTGAACCGCTGAAGTGAGTTGAACGAAGTTCCAAAATTTAGTTTATATGTTTAGGGTTTCAACCAACTATTTGTAGCCCAGTCGGTATAGGTTAAAACTACCAGTAATTTGCAATACGGCTGATTTTTTTTTTATAAGTTCCTTAAAGTATGTACATTAACATTAATAAAAGTTTACCAGTCTATCGATTTCCCAAAGTCGAAAAAAAATCGATTATCATTTTTTTTTCGATTATCCTTAATATTTCGAGCTATGATGAAGATAGAGAAAAATAAAAAATATCACCGTGTAGGGGAGGTATTTTTCAATAAAAAAGGTCATATGTATTTATTTCGTCCGAGCAATGGTTTGTCTGGAAAAAATTCGATAATGCAGGTATGTATTTTGCAGCAGGGGAAATCACTAAAAGGGGACATCTCATTCATATATGAAGCGTTGGGTCATTCTAAATCGGCCGAATTTTAATATATCGAATTGAAACTTGACATAGGAGTTAAAATACATATTTTAAACATTTATGCTGAGTCTCAGCTTATCTTGAAAATGACCCGATCTAGAGCCACTTGACTCATCAATGGGTTTCTCGATTTTAGGAGTACTGGACCCATGAACTAATTTTAATCGGCTCCAGTTTAGAGAATTTTCAAAATATCAACCTGAAAGTTTTTTTACAAGTTAAATATATATATTCAAACAAGTTCAAGGAGAATAAACCTTTTTCGTTATTTACTTTTAAAAGCACAAGTAAATTAAAAAAGTATAATTTCAGACCTTTTTAGATTTTTCATCAAAACGCTTGAGTTGATCAACTCCAGATTAGTCATTTTTGAAAATATAGTTTTTAAAATAAGTATAGCAAAAAACAATTGTATTTGTAACTTCTGTACCAATTTTTAAATCGTTATGTTCAAAAATGTCGAAAATGGAGCCGTTGAATCCAAAAGTGTTATAGTTAAAACGAGATAGGTAAAACAGAAGACTATTTTCAAGCGCCTCGTTTTTAAAAATAACAAGAAAAAATCGTTCATACTTACTAAGAATATTTATACTGGTGTACTAAACTTGTAAAACAAATTTGGTGTTGATATTCCAAAAATTGACGAAACTGGAATAGATTGAAATTAGTTCGTGTGTCCGGTACTCCTAAAATCGATAATCGAAATCGACTCCTAGATCGGGCCATTTTCAAGATAACAAGCTGAGACTCAGCATAAATGTTTAAAATATATATTTTAACTCCTACGTCAAGTTTCAATTCGATATATTAAAATTCGGCCAATTTAGAATGAGCCAACGCTTCATGTATGAATAAGATGTCCCCTTTTAGTGATTTACCCTGCTGCAAAATACATACCTGCATTTTCGAATTTTTTCTAGACAAACCATTGCTCGGACGAAATAAATACATATGACCTTTTTTGTTGAAAAATACCTCCCCTACACGGTGGTATTTTTTATTTTTCTCTATCTTCATCCCAGCTCGAAATATTAAGGATAATCGAAAATGATAATCGATTTTTTTTCGACTTTGGGAAATCGATAGACTGGTAAACTTTTTTTATGTTAATCTACATACTTGAATGTACTTATAAAAAAAAATCAGCCGTATTGTAAATTACTGGAACTTTTGGTCTAAAATTACCTCTACCGACTGGCCTATTGGGAAATTGATCTACTCACGAAGACGTTGAACAACTTTGTGTGTGTGCGAAATATATTAGTAGAATTTTGTTTGTACCTAAACCTCAAAGTTTCTACTCGCATTTGAAAAACTCGCTTGCACCTCACCTTGTGTCCTCGGGCAATGGACTGCTTCGCTTCGCTCGCAGCGTACAAACTCGGCCGTCGGCCCGGATCAGAAGATGACCACCTCGGTAAAATCCCCCTCGTGGATTTGAACAGGGTACTTTTAAGATATTTTACGTTTTGATAGATTTTGGCAAAAACAAGCGAGCTATAAGGTCGTGTAAAAAAACAAAATGTGAAGAATAATATGAAAATCAAGTTTTTCGTTATGTTTATAAGCAAATAACATTAATAAACATGTATAACTAGCTGACCCGTACGGCGTTGCCCGTGGTGGTTGGTATTTTCAGACTTTTTAACGTAATTGTATTCTTTTTAAGTGTTCAGTCAGTGAGTGGTATTTGGCTTTTATATATATATAGATCTTAATTAATAAAAGCACTATTGTCATAATAATAAAAGATCTGAAATTATGATTTTAGTAACTTTGATCCCCCCAAACCCCTCCTAAAATTTCGAAATTTTTCATACCCTTTCTTAGTGAGCACCTATGGCCCTAGAGGAAGCTACATACCAAATTTCATTCCAATCCGTTCGGTAGTTTTGAAGAAATCGTTTTTAATAAATTTTATCCCCCCAAACCCTCATAAAATTTCGAATATTTTCAACAAACCCTTTCTTAGTGAGCACCTATGGCCCTAGAGGGAGCTACATACCAAATTTCATTCCAATCCGTTCGGTAGTTTTTGAGAAATCGTGATGAGTGAGTCAGTGGGTTTTTGCTTTTATATATATAGATTTACATTTTTGTCACCTACGAATTATAATTTGGGTGTTTATGAACGATTTCCTGCAAATTACAAGAGATTATCTTCAAAATTCGATGAAAGATAAGTTATATTTAAGATTACTGTTACGTCCTGGTATTGGTTGTAATTCAAAAATCATCACTTGCAGGTGTTCAGCTTTTAAATTAACAACAGCTCTTTCAGATTCGGTTGGCTTCGTTAAATACCGCTTAACAAGTTGTATTCAACACATTGTACGGCGTACTAAATCCCAAAACTAAACAATTTGGCAAAGTGACAACGCATTACTCAAGATGGCCGTGACCGAGAAGGTGTGGTTTAACATACTCGAGGTTACCTGTTTCCACTCTGTTTAGCAATCATTAAGAAGCTTCTTTAAACACACGCGCGCATACTAATCGCTTTCCTTAAGTATGCAGACTTGTAGAACACGCCGAGTCTCGAGTGGCGTTTGTCCTGTCAAATTGTTGAAACTCGATTGAAATAGTCAAGGTTGAAAGCAAGGCCAGTTAGACTTCAAACTCATCCCTTCTAAAATACGTATGTAGCAGTACCTCTTGTCAGTTACACAGTCCTATCTAAATAATAAAAAAAAAAAAAAAACTACAAGAAGGTATTCCTTGAATCAAAAGGATACCCGAATATATTTCTACTTTGATTCGTTTAGTAGTGTCCCGATTATATAAAAATTCCTGTCATTCAGGCAAAACCTCTGGCCCTACTGCGCATGCTACGGTCAACAAAACACTCTGGCCCTACTTCGCACGCTACGGTCAACAAAACCTCTGTCCCAACTTTGCACGCTACGGTCAACAAAACCTCTGTCCCACTTTGCACGCTACGGTCAACATAACGCTCTGGCCCTACTTCACATGCTACGGTCAACAAAACACTCTGACCCTACTGCTCATGTTCCGGTCAACAAAACACTCTGGCCCTACTGCCCATGTTACTGTCAACAAAACACTCTGCCCCTACTGCGCATGTTCCGGTCAACAAAACACTCTGGTCCTACTTCGCATGCTACGGTCAACAAAACACTCCGGGCCTACCACGCATGTTATGGTCAACAAAACACTCTGGCTTTACTGTGCATATTACGGTCAACAAAACCCTCTGGCCGTACTGCGCATGCTACGGTCAACAAAACAATCTGGCCCTACTGCGCATGCTACGGTCAACAAAACACTCCGGACCTACTACGCATGTTATGGTCAACAAAACACTCTGGCCCTACTTCACATGCTACGGTCAACAAAACACTCTGGCCCTACTGCCCATGTTATGGTCAACATAACACTCCGGGCCTACTACGCATGTTATGGTCAACAAAACATTCTGGGCCTACTGCGCATGTTCCGGTCAACAAAACACTCTGGCTTTACTGTGCATGTTACGGTCAACAAAACCCTCTGGTCCTACTTCTCATGCTACGGTCAACAAAACACTCTGGCCCTACTACCCATGTTACGGTCAACAAAACCTCTGTCCTAACTTTGCACGCTACGGTCAACAAAACCTCTGTCCCTCTTTGCACGCTACGGTCAACATAACACTCTGGCCCTACTGCCCATGTTACGGTCAACATAACACTCCGGGCCTACTACATTTGTCAACAAAACACTCTGGGCCTACTGCGCATGTTTCAGTCAACAAAACACCCTGGCTTTACTGCGCACGTTACGGTCAACAAAACACTCAGGCTCTACTGCGCATGTTACGGTCACCGCTACCCCCACCACCCTAACACAACCATTATAACACCAGTTGTGGCTAAGAGTATTCAATACTTTCACGGCAAGAATGCAGATGGAGAGTGTGCAGCGAAGCCACCCCTGGGGTTGGCTAGGGAAACGAATAGGGGGCGGAGTCTTCTAGTTTATTAAAAAACAGTAATTATTTAATCGTTATTTTCTAAGTTTAAATTACACAGCCATATTTTTAAAATCATACGGTGTTTGTCACAACTGTCAACAATAAACTCAGTTTAACAGCTGATTACGGTCATGTGGATGACGAGGTATATAGACGGCAAGGTATGATAGGTTGCTAGATTGAATATGCGCAGGCGTCACATTTTCTATACTGTAATGTCGTCACAGGGCACAGCTTCTTATTAGCAAATTCCCATTGGAAAGATAACCTATTGCAGTGACTTATGGTGAGATGAGCACCGATCACGGTCCCCAGAACACGTTTTGGGGTGTCATAAAAAAGTTATATATATATGTGTGTGTGTGTGTGTTCGCACTCTAACGGCCGCATTTTAATTCAGATTTGTTCCAAATTTGGTACACTCGTTGGTTGTCTTAAATTGCTCGGACGAGTTCATTAGCCAAAAAATCCAACGACCTCGTTTTTGACTAGAAGTAATTATTTCTTTAGATTTTTCGTACATGAATAAAAATAGGGTTTCATCTAAAAAAATAAATGTAGGACTATCAAACCTTTCATTTTTTCCCTAGATGACAACTGATACAATACAAACACAATAAAACTACGTCTTGAAAACCAAGCTGATAAGTTGAATGGCGGGAAATAGAACCCTTGTACGCATAGGCCAGCTCTGCTATACGTGATAATATATCCTAGGTGCGCTATATAGCTTAACTTTATAGCTTACAGCGCGCTATAAACTATAATCAGTACGCGGCGCAACGTTTGTTGAATGTTGCGTAGCCTTTGCTATACAGAGTGTTGAAAAAGTCCCGAACCCCTAAATAATTGTAAAACTAATAAAGATACAAATTTGAAATTTCAATTATGGACACGGATGATAAGATTATACACTTCAACGTGGTTAAAAAAATTCTCCGCCATCTTGGATCCACCATTTTGGATATAACTTTTATTTTTTTAAATGGGAAGGTGGTCGTGTGATTAATCATTTCGATGTAGAATTTCAAAAACCAACGGTGAAATTTGCACATCCATATCTTTAACCGATTAAAAATGGCGGCCAAAAACAACGATATCGTGTTTTCCAATTTTGCCCCATTTTGCTGTACTTTTTTAAAAATACTAATTATTATTATTTTTTTATTCAGAATTAAATAAGCTTTCAAACGATATGCCACACAACTGTATTTGGTTGAACCACTCGGAATCAATTTTGAAACAAAATCGAAATTGCTGTAACTCAAAATTTAAAAATACTCCCAAGTATCCTTGTTTGGCGTATCGTTTGAAAGCTTATTTAATTCTAAATCCAAAAAGAATAATGGTTAGTATTTTTTTTAAATAGTACAGCAAAATGGGGCAAAATCAGAAAACACGATTTCGTTGTTTTTTGGCCGACTTTTTTTAATCGGTTAAAGATATAGATGTACAAATTTCACCGTTGGTTTTCTCTTGAAATTCTACATCGAAATGACGTATCACATGACCACCTTCCCATTTAAAAAAATAAAAGTTACATCCAAAATGGCGGGTCCAAGGTGGCGGAGAAATTTTTTTTTACCACGCTGAAATGTAGAATATTATCATCTGTGTCCATGATTAAAATTTCAAATTTGTATCTTTATTCGTTTTGGAATTATTTAGAGGGTCCGGGACTTTTTCAACACTCTGTATATTATAGCGCTACAGCCTACAATATTAACCCGGCATTCATTTCATTCTCCAATTTTTATCTGGATGCGAAACCATGAGTGCCTGCTATAATCTTGAAACAATAGATACGCTTACAGTCCTCGCTACCAGTCTATTTAAATGAATATTTTCTATAACATGATCCGCAGACTCGGTCAGCTCCAGTTATGACGTCGTCAACGTAGGCGGATCAGAAAAGCATGTTAATATTATAATTATCGGTTTAGGTAGGGCTGGGTGCGGCCACACCTGCACATTGATTTCAATGTAATTATACGTGGCAGAAAATTGCAAACTCTTCCTCGAGCTATCTTTTCAAGCAATCATGAACACATTACATGTTTTATTCGTTTGGATGATTACCTTTCCAGGGAACTTGTTTTGAAATGTAACATGGTTGAATATTTTAAACAAATTGGTAGTCGTTAGGGAAAAACCAATATCTACCGGGTAAACCTATTCAAAGGGACGTTGTTACAACAAACTATTGGAACGAAGTTTATTAACGCGGGCTGCCGTCAGAGTTAACAAATAGAAAATGTAATGCGTAACGAAAAAATGTTGTTAATTTGGTTGCTACGGCAATGACAAATATAAAATACGAGTAACGAAAAAGCCTTACAAAATTGATTTCTACGGCTGTACCAGTCTTAGAAAAAGACGAATAAATTAAATCGGAAGCTATACTGGGCCACATAGACTGGACATGTTCAAAGACTTACCTTTAAAACAAAAATCACCAAACTGCAGAAATGTCTCAGCTGATCACTTACAAAATCATTATGATACATTGAGGTTAACTCAATAAAGGAAAAGCTAGATTGAATTTAGGTTTATTAACCAAAATATATAAAAAAAAAATATTATATGCCCTTAGTTATAAAAATGAAAAAATTTACATGCCCTTAAATACAAAAAAAATAAAATAAAATGACCAAGGTAAGATTACAAAATATAATTTAAGTTGCATTTAAAAGTTCCCTCCCCAAAAATTTAAAAGTCGAAAAACCCTCCCCATTAATAATGATTACAAAGTTTATACAAAATTATTAATTTGACAAAATTACAAAATTTGACATATAGTACAATGGATTTATTAATAAGTAACATTTATGTCGTTGGCCAACTGTAAAGCTAAGTATAATTAAATAATTAAAATAATAAAGCATTAAATGAAATTGTGAGACGTCTCTCTATAATATAAAAAATATGTATATAATTTCTAAAAGAGTCCAGAAAATTGCTATAGCTGCTCCTCCCAATTATTATTAATTATAAAAGACATATATTAAAAATTATTCATTTGTTACAAGACACAAAACAGTACACAGCCTATTCAAAAAAGTTTCTTACAAAGTTCACTGCAGATTTTAGTAAAATTTCATATTTTAGTTCATAGCTATTTTTAAAAAAGAAGGCACTGTCGCAGAAAATAAATATTAAAGTTGCATGTTGTAGTTGCATTTAGAAGAAAACATGGTGTTGTAGTTGCATTTAGAAGCAGAACATATGGGTAGTACTTGCACCAGTTATACACTGCATATAAAAACAAAATACATGTTTTTAGAATTAAGGTAGGCTTTAAAACCAAGCATAGTGAAAAGCTTTTAGGTTAAAAGTTTGCCTTTATAATATTTTTGATAATAGGTAACAAGCAGGTATTTTAAAATAAAAATGTTAACTGTTAATGCAAGACTTAACCAAAGTTAACTTGTCATGTTACTTTAACTGTTGCTACATGTCTAGGGACCACATGGTAAACCTTTAAAATGCTTATTGGTTATAGGCTCAATAAAATATCAGAGATATCGCTATTCAAACGATAGGTTTTCCTTTTTTAAAGTCCTTATTTGTTAAAGATTACACAGCTTTAAATTGTATAAAAATTATATAATTTGCCTAAACTAGGCTTTAGTTCGAAAATAGGCTAGTTACATAAAAATTTAATATTTAGGCTGTACTGAAGGTATTTAAAGAAGAAAATTGAATTACACAGATATTAAGTTATACTTTAAGAGTTTGAAATATTATTTACAAAATTAAAG
The DNA here is from genome assembly GCA_018207615.1 of Philaenus spumarius. Classification (NCBI taxonomy): domain Eukaryota; kingdom Metazoa; phylum Arthropoda; class Insecta; order Hemiptera; family Aphrophoridae; genus Philaenus; species Philaenus spumarius. Next base: position 51,917 of record JAGFPH010006128.1, on the reverse strand, counting down.
TAGACTTAAATTCACATAGTAGCAAACTTACAAGTAAAGTTTTATAACAAAGCCAACGTTAAATAGGATGACAGCAAAAGACATTTCAATTTGGTAAACGTAAATTCACATACCTGGTATTTAGTAGAATAGGACTTAAAATAATGACATTATAATTACTAACGCACAGTCGTTAAACTCCCGACTAAATCATTTATAAAGAATAAGAACGAGATACAGACAAAGCCATTACTACTGTTGACTTGCACAAAACGGAAAGTAATGGCGACAACAGAGCTAACGTGCATGCCGAGTCCAAAGTAGGTCACGTGATAAAACAGCTGGTGAGTCTCAGATAAGCCCACGATGTTATAACTATTGAATGTCTGTAGAGTGCTGCTTAGCTTAGATAACGGGAACGACTAGAACGAGAAGAGATGAAAGCAGACTGCAGTGTCGGTAAGGCCGGCCGCATATTACAAACGTAAACTCTTGGTTTAAAAGATATTTTAAAAGCGCGGAATTTAAATAACGGCACACGGCAATGAATGTAAAAACATTCAAGAAACACGTGTTTTGGTTCATCGATTAATTTAAATTAAGAGACGATCCGTTCCGTCCGGCGTAGTCCAGATATTATCGTCTAGCCCTGAAATTGTACTTAGAGGAATTGTAAATGCCCCTTGGTACGCCCGTAATAGCGACATCCATAGAGATCTTGGGAATGGATACAGTGGCAAGCGCAGTAAAGAAGTGTGCCAAAAAAACACCAGGAGAGGCTCCATCAACACCCAAACGTTGAAGCTGCTAAACTACTTCTTCAAGAGGGAAACATAAGAAGACTCAAAAGACTAAAACCTTTCGAGTTGCCTGAATAGTCAGCATAAATGCAGAATTCATCAAACGAGCACTTCATGTAGTGGTGCAATATTGTTAATCTTGCTAGATTCAAACGTTGTTAGTCAAAACATGACTAGTTCTTTGTTTAAAATTTTATTAGTTAATGTCTGAATAAAATTTTTAAAAAAGCCCTCAAATTTTAGGTTAGGTCTAGAAAGTAATTTTAAATCTAGGCCTAACCTAAAATTATTGTATGTACGTTGCCGTTAAGACAGGTAAAATAAATTTAACATACGCGCATTAATTTTAGGTTTGGCCTAGACTGATGAACCAACATTTTATGTTTATTGAATGCATTTTCCAATGAATGTACATTTAACTGTGTTTACCGTTTTAGCTTTGATGTTATAATTAATTCTACACCTTTATGATAAAAACATTAAACGTATGGAAACAGTAAATATTTATATAATAAACAGTACCAGGAACTTGCACATACTTTCTCACAAACATATTTAAATTATTAAACAGATTCACTATGACTTGTAGGGTGGGGTAGGAGAGGTGATTTTTTATTAAAGTTGGAGATTAACTAATAAATATTATTATTATTATCTAGAGAGAAAACTATTCGATCGATTTCAAACAAATTTGCACCATATATTCCAAGTAGGCCTGTATAGATGCACGAAAAAGGGTTTTGAAAATTTTTGAAAAAAAACCCCCTTTTTGGCCAAAAAATCAGTTATTATTATTATTATTAGCTAAACGAAAATTTTTAGAAAGATGCGGATTTTTACATATTAGGGCACATTAAGGGCTACAAATAAGCTAAATTTTATCAAAATCGTTAGAGCAGTTTTTTTATAAAAAAATAATAACTGATTTTTTGGAGGTTTTTTGGCCAAAAAGGGGGTTGTTTTTCAAATTTTTTCAAAAACCTTTTTCGTGCATTTATACAGGCCTACTTGAAATGTCTGGTGCAAATTTGTTTGAAATCGATCGAATAGTTTTCGCCATTTCGCCAAAAAACTCCCAAAAATCAGTTATTATTATTATTATTAGCTAAACGATAATTTTTAGAAAGATGCGGTTTTTTGCATATGGTAGGGCACATTAATGGCTACAAATAAGATAAATTTTATCAAAATCGTTAGAGCCGTTTTTTTATAAAAAAATAATAACTGATTTTTTGGAGGTGTTTTGGCCAAAAAGGGGGTTGTTTTTCAAAATTTTTCAAAACCCTTTTTCGTGCATCTATATATACAGACCTACTGGACATGTCCGGTGCAAATTTGGTTGAAATCGATCGAATAGTGTTCTCTCTAGCTTTGTATACATACAGACATACATACATACAGACATACATACAGACAGACATTTTGTAAAAACCACTTTTTTGGACTCAGGGGGTCCCAAAACGGATATTTCCACAAAAATCTCAACATCGATTTTTTTTTTGCGATCACTATACTTTCTCTATACTATAGTATAGTAAGAAAGTAAAAAACAATCCAATAATAAACGTCAATTGAAAGATTAAAATTATGTGTGTATGTTTGCCGTTAAGGCCGGTAAAAGAATTATTCCTGACGGGGGTGCCACTACCGCACACATTTACTTTTTAGGGGGTGGGGGCTAAAACTTTCCAGTTTTGATCATATTTCCCAACTTGTGTGGTGGAGGTTCCAACGCGCAGAAAGGGGCTCTGGGTTATGTTGTGTGGAGATGGGGCCCTGGAGACACACCCTCGGAATTTACAAAAGGGTTTTTAACACGTGCTATATCGAGTACTTTAAGAGTTTTTACAAGAATTTCAACATGTTCGTCACATTATTGGGAACAATTCTCCATACTTTTACCCAGCATTTTCCCCTCAATATATTCCGCAAACTTCAAAAATTTCCCCATTTTGGGAGGAAAAACACCAATCTGGCAACACAGGTGGTGTGGAAAAAATCAACAATGTAATCAGATGTTCTAAAACACAACCACAGCTGTTTTAATTTCAGTTCTATTCATTTTGGTGTACCTTACATAGGGTGTTTCGCGAGGATTGGCACAACTCCAGGAGATGATTAGGGGATCTAGAAAAAGCAAAATTTTTTCCATTCGAACATAGGTCCGGAAAAACTTTGGTTTCCAGATATCCGCCTTTGTTTTACAAAATAATTCATACTAGTGGACATGGCACTGCTTCGCTATTGCTTGATTTACCTAACCTAAAATTATATTCAGTTTTTGATCCAAATCAGTTGTTGATCAAAATCAGCTGTTGATCAAAATCAGCTGTTTTAAGCTTTTCATACGAACAGCTGCTTTTTGTGCCCCTGATAAAATCAAAAGAAATCTTTCTTCTTCTTCCTTAAAATTGACCTTCCATAAGATTAACATGGCAACTTTGAGGGCCACTGGGGCGAAGCCCTTAACATACATTGAGCTAATTTTAAGGGAAGCACAACTTCAGAGTGAGCTCTGTAAAATGACACCAAAAACATCAAAATCGGTTAAAAACTCTAGGAGGAGTTCTACTCACAAAATAACCCCTAGCAAATTAATTATGTAATAGATCTAGAGAAATGTTTGACCGATTGAGTTCAAACTTGGCATGAAGTTTAAGCTAACAATGATCTAATTTGAGAAAAATACGCGATTGTACCCAACTATGCGTTTCAAAATGGCGACCGTTTGAAAATTTCAACCTATATATTACCCAGAAATCGTACATTTTAACAAAAAACTCGAGACATCTTTTTTGTAGCCATTTTGAGTCCGTATCGGATGGTGTAACTTTCAAAACAATCGGATCAAGGGTAATAGTTAAATTATGTGTAGTAAAATTTTTAAAATGTTTTAAATAAAATGGTGGATATCTGGAAACCAAAGTTTTTCCGGACCTATGTTCGAATGGACAATTTTGCTTTTTCTAGATCCCCTATCATCTCCTGAAGTTGTTCCAACCTCTCGCGAAACACCCTGTATATATGTAAGGCACGCCAAAATAAACAGAACTGAAATTAAAACAGCTGTGGTTGTGTTTTCGAACAGCTGATGTGTTTGACGTTAGTTAACGCCGTAACGGTTCTTACCACTCCAGAGTATAATGTAATTCTTCTACAATTATCATTTATTACATTTGTTTATTATACGGCGTTTTCTGGGTAAATTGGTTTAGGGTATAAGTCATAAGTCATAATTAAACCAACGTACGTGTTTCAGTTTTAAGGTTAATTACAATCTTGCGCAGAACGTATAAAACATGCCTGGAACTGAGGATGTGGTCAACGTTTTGAGAGAAAGGGAAACGGCTTATAAATAAACTAGCTGACCCGTACGGCGTTGCTCGTGGTGGTTGGTATTTTCAGTCTTTTTAACGTAATTGTATTCTTTTTAAGTGTTCAGTCAGTGAGTGGTATTTGGCTTATATATATATATATATATATATATAGATCTTAAATAATAAAAGCACTATTGTCATAATAATAAAAGATCTGAAATTATGATTTTAGTAACTTTGATCCCCCCAAACCCCTCCTAAAATTTCGAATTTTTTGAAACTCTTTCTTAGCGAGCGTCTATGACCCTAGAGGAAGCTACATACCAAATTGCATTCCAAACTGTTCGGTAATTTTGGAGAAATCGTGATTTAGTCATTTTTACCCCCCAAACCCCCCTAAAATTTCCAATTTTTTAAAACCCTTTTTTAGTGAACACTTATGGTTCTAGAGGAAGCTACATACCAAATTTCATTC
>JAGFPH010006128.1:7778-19844 GCA_018207615.1 Philaenus spumarius | reverse complement strand
ACATAGTGGAAATAAATTATGCTTTATCTCATAGCGGAAATAAATTATGCCATAACATGGCGTAAATTAATTATGCCTTATTACATTGCCGAAATGATTAGGCCTGATAACATAGTGCACATCAATTATGCCTTAACATAGCGGAAATAAATTATGCCTTATAACTTATAACATAGCGAAAATAAATTATTTCTTATAACATGGCGTAAATTAATTATGCCTTATACATTGCCGAAATGATTAGGCCTGATAACATAGTGCACATCAATTATGCCTTAACATAGCGGAAATAAATTATGCCTTATAACATAGCGGAAATAAATTATGGTTTATCACATAGCGGAAATAGATTATGTTTTATAACATAGCGGAAATATATTATGCCTTATAACATCGGCCATCTATTTACCCAGAGCCCTTAAATAGACTCGTAATGTATTAAAATTGTTTCTGGAAATTTATTGTAGGCCTATCAATTAAACATTCACAACATGACTATATTAATTTCACTAGAATGGTATTGTTAGAATAGAGTTGGTACGTTTAGGACGTAATGACTAATAAACACGTTCTGACTCATAGATTGTACTTACTTGGAGGAATGGCAAAATGGCGTCGTGGAGAGTAAGTCCTTACATCGGTCACCACGGTCTCCCTGAACTTGACCCCTCGCAAGGATTTGAGGGCTTCGGCGTCTTCACTCATTTTGCTTCTGAAAAACAATGGTTACAATCAGATCCCTACACACTGTCTAATTAAGCCACGGTTGACTAATTATAACGCAATGCGATACAGTGAACCGTATTGGTTTCTTTGAAAATTAGAAAGCACTGTAAGCAGTTCTTATTTAGACAAATTGCGCTCCTGGCCGATCAAGTAGATTGCGCTCCTCCCGACAAATTATTAAGGAAAGGGGATCTAAAATTGCTCAACAATTTTGACCATATTTCCAAACTTTTGTGGTGGGGGTTCCAACGCTCAGAAGGGGCTCTGGATTATGTTGTGTGGATTGAATCCCTGGAGGCCCACCCTCGGAATTCTTATGAAAAGTATACTTTTCTAAGGAGGGGTTTTAACACTGCTAGTGCTATATTGAGTACTTTAATAGTTTAGAATTTTTTCAAAATTTCAACACGTTCATCACATTATTGAACAAAAAATTCCCATACTTTTCCCTCCAATATTTTCCGCAAACTTAAAAATTTCCCCATTTTCGGGGAAAAACCCCCTTATCTGGCAACACTGCCATGCATGGCACGGTGGTGAGCCAGTGACAGTCAGTGTTGGCACAATAACAACGTTTGGAACTAAATTTCCCAGACGTTTAAAAGAAGACAAAGCGTTTATTTGGTACAGAAATATTTTGATTTGCCCAACACTTTTGGATTGGAAATTATAACTTGCTTGTTATTTGTGAATGTTGGTAATCAACAACAAAAACGTTCAACAACCAAACACAAAGTTGGATTTTTTTGCGTGCAATTTTTTTTTCAAACTCTCAATTTCCCAACTTTTGTGCATTGTCGGAATTTTGCTTTCAAAGCTAATTCCAATAGGTAAAATTAAACCATTTTCACAACGCCCAATATTGTAACGTTAAACGGCCGCCATTTTGTGTAGGGTGGACCTTTTGATGTCTGATTTGCGGCATTGTGTTCTCCTAAGATATAGGGGACCTTTAATTTGATGTACAACTCGACCTGTGCTCCTATTTAAGATTTTCCTCCGACTCCCTGCGAGCCGTCCCTCTAAGGTGATAAACAAATTATAATTGCTTCAAGAATAAGTTTTTTTCGGTAAGGAAACGATGCACCAAGTTTTGCTGCGTAATCTGCAATGGTTACACAAATATAACGCCGTTTACAGACTTTGGAGACATTCTGTATGTATATATCGATGGTGTCTAGCAAAAAGGGCCTAACAAAATTTAATTTTTTAAACGTTATTATTGTCTTATTAGATTAATTTAGTTTGTTTTCTAGGGAAAAAGAGATAACTGCTATTTCCTATTAATTGACCGAGCGTAAGCGAGGTCTCCGTTTTAACTCGACCGTTCGGCATTTCGTCTGTGTGTCTGTATTTCTGTGTGTCTGTCTCACGATTACGGCCAAACGCCTTGACCGATTTTGATGATTTTTTGCATGAATGTTCCTTATTCCTAGGCCGAGCCATGTATATATACGGTTTTTTCTATTTTTCATTTTTAACCCCTTAAATAAAATAAAAATGGCGGCCGGACCGTTTCTCTCAGTGTAAGCTTTTTTCCAAAGCCAGTTTGTGGCTTAACCGTAAGTCGAATTTAAAAACTAATACCATTTTGTTAAAAGCAAATAAAATTTTTAACAAAATTGTATTCTTGATTTTTTTCGTATATCTAACGGTAAGCTCACAAAATGGCCATAAACTTCGAATTTGTTAAAAATCGTCCAAGCTTTTGTATTTAAACCATGTTTTTATACGTTAATTCAAAAGTGTTCCATAGCTTTTGTGTAGATAAAGGTTTAAAGAATTCATATATGCCAGTAAAAAAATTATTGAAGTAAAATTAAGAAAGTTATTAGCTCAAGAAACAATCACGTTCAGTAACGAAAGGAAAATGTTTAACTTTAGGCCTTCATAAAAAGTAGTAAAAATTATTGTAATAATTTTTTTCACAAATGTAAAAAGTTTCGTAATTTAGTTCTAAATAGAATTGTATACAAATATTTATCAATTTCAAATTTCTTATTTTGAAAACATCAGTTTTTATGTTCCTGCTACAAGACTGCTAACAAAACTAGGCCTGTTTTGAATAGTAATTTAGGAATAGGCCTATATCATTTGCCCAAAAATGGCATATTATTATAAAAAAGTGTAGAGGATAAATCAAAGAATTGAACTGTATACCTGTAAATTAGCATTGTAAATTTCATAAAAGTATTTGACTTAGCTTTCTTGAATTACAAAATAAGATGAAACAAATGAAACCTCGCGGCGATAAAGGTCGGTGCGGCGATTGTAGGGCACCGTGGGAAGTGTTGGTACATGGGTTGAGAACACTATCACGACGTTTTAACATCATTTGTTTTCATTATTTCTAATATTGGAATATGATATGGAACTTATGATACATTGTTAAGTTTGAGTTATTTAAGTATGTAAATATTTAATTGTATGTTGTCCCTCTATAACGCGATATTTTTAGCTATCTTACGCATTATTAACCTAAATAAAACACAATGCCTCTAAAAGAAAATCTTTGGCAGTTAAAGCTCAAGAAAAGAAATAAAAACGAGAACTAGAAATCCAGGATTCGCGGGGATTGTAAATAATGTTTCACTGGCTAAACCTTGTGCTTACTTCCTTACTTGCACACTATTTTTAACCTAAGCTCAAAACCACATAGGTTTTTCACACGAGCGAGGTCTACTGTTCACAGAACTACTAGTAATTTTATACTTAAGTAAATGTTTTTCTAAATAAGGGCTTAACTGACAATCTGAAGTAAAGCCATTGTGCAAAAAGGGCACAACTGATAAATAATAGCATTGGTTCTTATGGGAGAATCAACCATCACTTTCAGAAGTCTTTAACAGTGCTATCTAGTGTTGATAGATAGGCCAATATATAGAAAGTTTTTACCCATTCGATAACGACGGCGGTCCGCCTGAAGGGGCGAGATAGGCAAAATGGTTGCTTTGTAAAGTAACTAAGAGCGGTTGATAATTTATCGATTTTATTCTGTGCAAGTCTTAGCCGGGTAGTAACGTGGTGTCTTCCTGATCAGAAGATCCCGGGTTCGAACCTCGCGAGACCAGATAGCATTGGTTTGAGGGCAGGAGGGCGGAAGTAAAGCAAACGGTGGTTGGCTCGCTTCCAAACAAAACAAAGTTTTACAAACTATATTATTAATAACACTTCAAGTACTCGAAATACCGAACAACTCAACCAACCAACTAAACAATAACAATAACCATGGTGAATAATTTATACTTCGGCGATGGGAACCAATGGAAGGAGACGACAGCTCCAAAAGTATTACCTACACCACATGAATGGGAAACATATTTTTCATAACTTTTTCCTACAGCCACTTAACAAGTGCGTTTTGCACACTCACAGCAGTGCGCAAACTAAACTAGCCTACATGTGTTCAGCGTCAAGTAATTATTCTTTGTTTTACTTTTCTCGCACTTCCGCAACGTAGGTTGCAAAGTTAATCAGCTGATGTAGGCTATGTTTTGAAAATTTTTACTGTTGTGCTTCGAGTTGTGCTGCCCTTGGTGGCACACATGTGAACTACAATACTACCTGGAATATACAGAACGTTTGTGAACTAGATTGTACTGTTAACACGTTTTGTTTAGTAAAACAGATATTTTAAAAACTGAAACACTAATTTAAAATGCAGTTGTAGGAAAAACGTTGTGTGTATTACGGGTGCAAAGTTTACTTAGTCATCCTCAATAAACGATAACGCCTTCGGCTGCGCCTCAGACGTCAAATGTTTATTTCGCGTGACAAACTCAACTTAGCACCCTTGATCGGATCTGCTATAATTATTATTGATAGATGTTCAATGAGTACTGTGGTGAATTTAAACAATAAGAAACACTGAAGCCCCAACCACAAGTTCGGTGAATAAAACTACACAAATAAACTGAAACACATTTATTGATAATAGTGGACCCGGCAATGCTTCGCTATTGCTTGATTTACCTAACCTAAAATTATATTCAGTTTTTGATCCAAATCAGTTGTTGATTAAAATCAGCTGTTGATCAAAATCAGCTGTTTTAAGCTTTTCATACGAACAGCTGTTTTTGTGCCCCTGATAAAATCAAAAGAAATCTTTCTTCTTCTTCCTTAAGATTGACCTTCCATAAGATTAACATTGAAACTTTGAGGGCCACTGGGGCGTATCCCTGAGGACCGATGTAAATTATAATGGGATTCTGCTCATCTACAGGACACTACCTTTCTAACGGTATGCGCGAATTTCTCCTACGATGCACACAAGCTGAGAAAAAAGGACGACAAGTTTTGTGCTTGCCTATTAATATACCCCTGTATAGATAGCTATTCTAGTTCCTTGATGTATCTTGTGGTTGGGGCTTCAGTGTTTCTTGTTGTATAATTAATTATGTGAAATAAGCCAATATATGAATATCTCTAACATCATACGTTTTCCTTTTAATTGATCCTGCAAGAGATCGTTTTTCTTTTTGAAAACTGAAAATATAATTTTTATAGAAAATCACAACCATCACATTAAATAATTGATAGTCTACGGTATGTGGTGTAAATACGTTCACTAACAATAAACACATTGTTTACGTTCATTTCTTCACGCACGTATTTAATAAATGTAGTGTAGTGTAGGATTAATCATAAAAAAATAAAATAAAATAGTAAATTGCTTAAATAAAATTGTGAAGTTAACGATATAATAGGAGTTAGGGCCTAATAGCCTAAAAGTTTAAAAAAAAAAACACACGACGAAGGGCTACCAAACAAAACCATAACCAATGAATACTTAACACTAAGTATTCATTGCCATAACCTAAAAATTAGAGGTATGGTATAAATTATTATTTCAAAGTTTGAAATCAGTTGTAAATGGGAATTTCAGAAATTCACTGAGAAAATAGTATAGCCTACACGCAAATTTAGTGAACAGTTGACTATTGTGCCAAACTAAAAGTCGTTCACACCTCAACTATTTTTTATTTTAAAAGGTCAAAATCATTTTATTTCTCTAAATTTATAGGCCAAAATTATCTTTCGATGTTGAGCATTTCCCCGTCAAATTTGAGGCTATATCATTTAGTCTGTTTTTATAATAGCCTACATAGGCAGTCATTCCACAGTTTCACGTATTTTTACCTACGTACCAGATTAAATTATATTCGCATGAAATATAATAGGCCTAATCGCGTTTTAGATTTTAGGTTAAGCGTGTGCAATGCCATGACGAAACTACAGTCCACTTTTAATCAAATGTAGGCCTATACAGAAATTTAAAAAAAAATAATACAAAGCGTATTTCAATGAAATTTTAATCCGTAAACTAAGTCATTTTCCATAATATTATAATTAAACTTTTTGAGTCTAAATTTAATTCTATTATTTTAAGTTTATATCGATAACTATATGTATGCACCTATTTAGGCGCAATTTGTCTAAATACGGAACTGTCTAGGCCTATTAAAATTGTTGCTATCTGAGAACTTTTAAAGTTTGTAGGTTATGTGACGAAGATAACAACAACTGTCTATTGTTTCTATCTGATAGCTTTTCAGTTTTTAGGTTATGTGACAGAAAGAACATAGTAACGAATTATAAACAGTAGGCCTAAAACTTGCTGCTAGGAGAAACATTAGACTTACTTGATAAAGTTAACACGGCCTTTCCAAGCTGGAAACTGATCAACAACTGAGTACGAGTGGGGCGACCCATTCATATTGTGAAGGTATACCCGCAAAAGGAGAAGACGGGCGTTATCGAGTAGGCGGTGAACAACCTGTCGCACTTCAGCGGCACGACCTACGCTAACCGTCAAAATATAACGACTTTGACCGAAACCGTCGCGGGCGGGAATCGATATTAAATAAACATCGAGAAAATGTAACTGTTTCGATGCAAGCGAATATAAAGCCATATTCAGAAAGGAAGGGAAAGTGCGGTGACTCAATGCGGATAGCCTTACCGAGTCGTGATCTGGACTTTTAATGAGGGACATTGACTGGATATAGTCATAATTTGTATTGGTTAGGTTCTCTTAAAATACACAATTCCCAGTCTTATGCAATAATTGGCCTCGATTTGTGCTAACGTGTGAAAATCTTTGCTTTGTACTATTTGTCCGGTTGAAATAATAAGCAAACGTTCGTTTTCCATCTAGGCCTATACAGGATCCCGGGAGTTAATGCCAAACTTGAGAAATTGGATAGATTTTTCAGGCGAAATCGATTCATATTCGAAGTATACCCAAACCAACGACCACATAAGACTAATAGATAGAGCATGCCCATAAAGCTAACACTATAGCGGGTGAAGCCAGGTCGGCCATCTTGTCTGGGTCAGAAAGACATAAACGGCGCTCTCAACTTTGAATTATGCCAATGCTCTCGTTTCACTCAACCTGTGATTTAACATACTTAGAGTAAAGTTAAAATTTGAAACTTCGCAAGTGTAAAGTTGACAAGTTGTGGGTGCTAATGAAAGGAATTAAAAATCAAATAACACTACTTTAGCCTTTTTAACACAAAAATAACTTTAACTTTTTATATACATTTTTAATCATGACATAAAAAAGTTCGATTGCTACTACTTTTTTTATTTTTTGGTCAGGTACGTTAAAAAACGGTGGAAATTGTAGCCTTAGAACTGAATTTTACTAATCCTATATTTTTTTTAATTTGCTCCTTTAGTTTCGTAGATAACTCAGTTAAAGTTAAAAAGTTTAGCCGCGGCGAAGAGAGCGTTCCGCCCATCGACCTGCAAGTGTTGGTATGGCAAATTCGTTGTAGATACTGCATACTGCATGTATATTATTGTATAACCAAGTACTGTAATGACATTTTTGTGATAACTAGTATATTACTAATACTATATCAATAAACAAAGTTTAGTTTTTGTTAATGTCTGGTACTTTAACGGGAAAGGATTCATTCCTGGAATACCGTTTAATATTTTATGGCGTCTCAATTAATTTTTTTTAAATTTTAGATATTGTCATAAATTTTTAATTAGTGGACTAGAAATATTGATTGTACTGAAAAGCATTAATTAAGCCTGGCATTATTTAATACAAATTGTTTAGTATCTATTGACATAATATTAAAATTAAGTGGGTAGAGATCCGAAAATACTTTGAAAATAAAATCTTTTCTTACATTACCTGAAATTGTCGTATATAAATGTTATATTGAAAAAGTATAGGACATAAAGATAATGAAAAAATATGTTTCAAAAGTTTATTTTTACAATGTAAAGTAGTAAAATTTTAAAATCTATAGTATGTAAACACTAATCGAGCAAAGAATATAATATTGGATAGAATCAAATCACATAGTTTTGATAACATGAAAAGATTTTAATTTTCTTTGTGTTCAAAATTTGATAATGTAGTTCTTTTTATTGGTGATTACAATGAAGTTTGAAAGTGAAACATAGGCTACTAATATACAAATATTTATACTATTTTTAAGGTTCGAAATATAATGATAATCTTACAGAAGTGCTACTATTATTAGTGAATACAAACAAGTTTGATTGTTGAATATGGATTACAAACATTAAATAATTTGTACAATTCTATTTCACAAACATTCCCTGTGCGAATGACAATAGCAAAGGCTAGATCTACTGGCGTTGACGCTCGCGTCTAGGATGAGTCATGCCTATCCGCCGCCATCTTGTCTGGGTCAGGCGGACGGGAACCGGAGTTTTGCCTACGGGTGTCAGGTAGATGGGGGGGATGCCGTCGGCAACCTCTTGGTGCGGAGATTTGCCTACGGTGGGGGCGGGAGAAAGAGAGTGTGAGGGAGGGAGAGAGACACCGTTTCTTGTAGTGATTATTAAAGAGCATCCACCTTTCTCGTAATTATAATACGACGAAATATTATAATTATACAAATATTATAATCATACTGTTATCGGCAAAATACTGTGACTAAACAGTTTAGGTAAGTCCTCTAGTTTTTTTTTAATTGTAATTATATAAAGTGATAATACGACGAAATATTATAATTATACAAATATTATAATCATACTGTTATCGGAAAAATACTGTGACTAAACAGTTTAGGTAAGTCCTCTAGTTTTTTTTAATTCTAATTATATAAAGTGATAATACTGTACCTGTAAAGTGATAATTTTTGTACCTGGCAGAATTCTTTCTTTTATAATCGCTAGAAGAGTCTCTTTGTTTCTCTTCTCTACAGGAATCTCTCTCTCTCCCCCTCCCCCTCTCGCGCCCACCCCCAACCGTAGGCAAAACTCCGCAGTATGAGAAATTCGCGGATGGGGACCCTTTCTACCTGATACCCGTAGGCAAAACTCCTACACTCCAGGCGGACAGCTCGGCTTCACCGGCCGACTAGCTATGCTCCATCTATTGGTCTTATGTGGTCGTTGACCCAAACATCCATGGTCGTTTAGCCTGTGCAAAGCAGCCCCAATCCGAACCGAATATTTGGAGATGCCTACCATCCGCTCCGATTCTTCCGGAATTGATCAAAACCGTGTTGAACGCCTCTAGCCTTTACAAAGCGTTAGTACATTTTTATATGAGAAATGGAAATTTACCAAATACAAAACATGTGGATTCATACGCTAATAAACTGCTGCACGCAGATCGTGTAGAGTTTTCTAGTCTATTTTGAGACTTTATTAGCGAATTCCCATAGCAAAGATGAGCTTGTTGCATATTGCAGTGACCCTTATGGTAAAACCTAAGGTCGGGAGTAGCAAATGAGCTCCGATCGTGGTCCCCAGAACACGTTTTGGGGGCGCCATTACAAATTGTATATATGTGTAAGCATTCTAGCGGCGCATATCTTTTACGGTTTTAATAGAGGACGTTTTTCAAACTCAAAGAGGAAGTTTTAAATTTCAGTTTTAGCCTATTGCACTGCAGTAAAAGATGTCCGATTGAAATAGGGCAGAAACAGAAATGTTACATCGTTGTTCTTAATATGAACTTGTGAATCAGTATATCAAATTATAATTAGTTTTATTTTAATTTTGAACTAGGGCGTTCAAGGAAGCGTCGCTAATAGGATTGTAAAAGGGTCTATTGCGAACGGGTGGCCGTGATCCCTTTAGGTCAGTTTGGGTTGCTTCAAGTTAGGGAGGCGCGACCTATAGTGTAAAACCATTGACTTATGCTTATATATATATAGTCAATGGTAAAACTGACTTTACGTGCTGCAGTATAAATATTTGGTTTTAATAAGCGGGCCTACAAATTAATAATAATTAGTAAAATTAATGTATAAACATTTGTATTACATTTCCAAATGATGTAAAATAGTAGCCTAAATAAAACCGGACCGAGAATATAGAATTCCGTAGTTTTGAAGTTAGGGAAATGATTATGTTTAGTTTAGTTTGTGTTGCCAACAAGGCTGACTCTTATTGTATGATGGAAGCTGGAACGTGAGAAAAAACTGATTTGTTTATCTAATTCTGGCAATTCTCGATTTAACTCATTTTATTTTATAAGGTGCGGGGCCCAGCGGGCAATCTTAAACATAAAATAAACTGCATCGGTATTTTATAACTCATTTGTTTAATTTGTATATAGCGTGGGGCAACGCGATTAGACAGTTAGGCGTTAGGCTCTACCACATAAACTAAATTCGTCTTGTATTTTTATAACTAACTCTATTATTTAATATTTCTATAAACCGCGGTGCCTCACTGGCAATCTTCATTATAGATTATAACCTATTCAATTATAGTGAGCGACTTTTACACCAGAAGATGGACTATTGAATACGTCCGAAACCGCGGTAGTGTTTTTAATACTAGTGGATCACTTGACGGAAAAAACAGGTAATATAAATTAACCTTGTATAATAGATTATAAATTCGTCTGTAGTGTATAAATCATGTATTTTTTTTATTGCGCTAGGACTCCATTGGCGCGGGGCCCTGGGCGGTCATCCCCTTGCCCCTCCCCTTGACTGGCAACGGTTCGGATCTAAATTTATTCGGTAAATACTATTAGCCTATTCGGCCGATTCGAAATTTTGCTTACGTCGGCATAACCTTCATTCCAGCTGGCTAGTAAAAGCGTGTTTCTCGCTGTTTATGATTTTGTAACCAAGCAAACATAAACTAACTCTCTAAATACCCATGCAGCTTCACGTGATCAACCGACTCAATTTGTCCAACGTATTACGGCCACTCCTCGCACCAGCGTCGTGGACAATAGTTATGTTCCAAGGTTGATCTTCAAGGACATCTAACGACCTTGGGAAGTGAAGCATGCACATTCGTTGTTTTAAAACGAGTTCTGCATCGACCACTCCTTCATTGTCAGCATAAAATTCCTGTTTTAATATTTTCCCGAATTTCCTGAAGCTCCTCAACATGTAAC
The DNA here is from genome assembly GCA_018207615.1 of Philaenus spumarius. Classification (NCBI taxonomy): domain Eukaryota; kingdom Metazoa; phylum Arthropoda; class Insecta; order Hemiptera; family Aphrophoridae; genus Philaenus; species Philaenus spumarius. The sequence continues at coordinate 8,755 of JAGFPH010006128.1, read as the reverse complement.
TCTGTAGAAGGCTGTGGACGAAATATTGTAAATGTTTCGTTCTTTATAATGTATCTCTTTCTCGCTGCAATGTGTAGGTATTATTTGTTTTTGAAGTGACTATCGTTTTTCACCATCTAAACTTGTATGACTCATGTTACTGTCAACTTTCAGCAACAACCTTTCCAACAGAAGAGATGACGTTCTTAAGTTGAATAATATTTCATCATCTCCCAAGATATCTGGGACACCTGTACGCCAGCGTTCAGCAACAGGTCAAGCGGCGATCGCGACGTCATTTTCGTAAGTCGTCACAATTTCTTTCACGTCTGAGTTTTCTGTATCTTGACAATTCGTTTTGAGTTCAAGCCTATCTTTTGTATTTCTCAGTGCAGCTATCGACATTTAGAAACTGGTAGTCTATAACCATTGTCTTTGGATAACCTAATAGAACTCCGATCCAATGCAATATTTTGTTCCATTGGAAATTCGACTTTTTTGGCGCTATCTATTGGGGAAACGAAGGAAGCTGTTTGAAACACCAATGCTACCAATGCTTTCTCCCTAGCGCTACCTCGCGGCGCGATCATGTACTATTTTCGCGACAATCTTTTTCCGGCACACAGGCCCCGTATGGATGCAAGATCTATTTATTATTTATGATCTATGCTATAACTGACATAATATCAAAATATACCTGAACCGCTGACGTGAGTTGAGCGAATTTCCAAAATTAAGTTTAAGCTTATATGTTTTAGGGTTTCAACTGAGGCTACTATTTGGAAAATTGATCTACTCACGTACTCAAGACGCCGCTGAATAGCTGCTCTGAGTTTACGAAATATATTAGTGGAATTTGTTTGCACCTCAGCCTCCAGCCCCGGCTCCGTGCTAATTCGTTCCGCTCGCAGCGGAAACACCCGCTCGCAGCGGAAACACCCGATCGCAGCGGAAACACCCGCTCGCAGCGGAAACACCCGCTCGCAGCGGAAACACCC